>BPLR01010910.1:0-125345 GCA_021605095.1 Caerostris extrusa
CATGTATTGCTCATTATTAATAATTATTCCATATACAGCAGCATATGAAAATTTTTCTTTTAATATAAAAGTTTCTTTTTTAATATCGAAATTTTACGGCAAAAATACTTTTATAAATTGATCAATTGCAGTATACTGTATTTGATGACATTAATATTTAAAGGTTTTCAGAACTATCAATAGATGGCAGCACGAATCAATGTTTCTCACTTTGCCTGCGATATTAAAAGAAAAACTAACAATCGATTTCCCTTTATTTCCCCTTTTTATACAATCTGTTTAGTTAAATCTAATTCATTTTAATAAATAGATATTAATTGAAATATTTAGGAACAACATTTTTTCCCAAAAATTTCAGGAGGTGTGATATTTTTAATTTGTAAATTCCACTATAATTACATGAATGATTTATTAGCATAATATGAAAATGAATTAAAAATTTAGATTTAACATATAAGTAGTAAAAGAAAAAATACTGAACATATGATAAAAAAACTATAAATATTTCATATCACAATTTAGTAATAAAAATAGTAAATAATTATAAAGCAATTTAAGGATAACATAAATGTATCATTATAATCACAAGAATAGTAATTAAATGATAAATAATGAAGAATCGTGAATTATTTTAATGATATCTGTAAAAATTCAATATAAGTAATATATTTTTTTCAAAATAAATGTAAAATATTTAAAATTAATTTTAAATAGTTTATTTTTTAATAATTAGTTTGTAGAGAATGTATGAAATATGTTTGCTGCATAAATATTTTTTTATGATACACTTTTTATGAAAGATATATAAATTCCATAAATTTATTTAAGTTGAACATGACTTTTGTGAGGAAAATTCCTCTTAAACAGAAATTTTTTGTTGTTTATAAATTTTCCATTAAAAAAAAAGGCGAGAATAAAAAAAAAAAAAAAAAAAAATTAAATTTTACAAATTATTTTTATTTCAGATTTTTATTATTTAAAATTATTGTATTCAACACATTTTCTAAGTTTGTCTATTTTCATTTATTTTTAGCAAGATAAATTTTAATTAAAGAAAATTTAAATTCTTTAGAACAACTTTATAAAGAGCATATTTTATTACAGCTCATTTATCCTGTTATTAAAAAATTTTATCTTTAACTCAATCGGTACAGAGATTTTAAATTGTTTTAAAACTTTCAGTTTAAAATTGCAATCTGACGCAATATAATAATCTAAAGGAACTTAATTTTTCGCTCCCACTTACACTCATAATAAAATCGTTTCTAGAAAATAGATCCGTTAAAATTTTAATTAATAAGGTTATTTCTGCAAACATTTAATGGAAAACGGACTTCCGCTCTTATCTCCCCTCTTATTCAATTCCTTCTTTTAGCTCACATCTCCCTATATATCTTGTTCAAATTTTCAATTGTTCATAAAATACTTTTTTATTCAGAATCCACTCAAGTTCAAATATTTTTTTTTTTTTGAACTTGTAGTGGATGACACTCGATGTTAAATACAAATTTTTCAATCCTTAATTCAGTAATTAAATTTAATTAATTAATTTTATTTTTTTTCAGATTTAAATTGCATTCATCTACCAATAGATGGCACCAGATAAACTTTTAAAAAAAAGTGAATGAAAATTATGTATAAAGGACTTTCAGCAATATAGTGAAAAAAAGTAGGAATTGACTTTAAAAAAAAAAAAAAAATTATATTTTTGTTTAATATTTATATTAATGATTTCCCGCGAGATTCGAACATACACATGGCCGTGGACATAGATGACACGGTAATAATCATCCAACAAATCAGCCAAATATAATGTTTACTATACAAAAATTCTGTATAAAACTTCAAACCTGGCTTTGTCTCTGAAAGTCAAAGTGGAATAAATGTGCAAGGCAAGATTTGGTGCTTCAAACCATTGATTTACAATTAGAGAACTTGAAGATGATGTGGAATTTCAAAAGGATCGGTCAATTCCATTTTGGGCCTCAAACGCCTCAAATCCGGATTGGTACCGAAAAACTAAATGCGCCAGCACACACTACATTGATTCTTCGGGACTTTGTTGCCAAAAAATAAACTCATATCATTCTACAACCACCGTATTACACCGTGAGATTTTATATTCTCTGAGTCAAAAGACCACCCGGGGATGCCGTTTTGAGTCGATTGAAGAGATTCAACGTGAATCGCTGCGCGCTTTGAAGGCTATCCCTGCCAATGGTTTGGTTTGTCGCTCATCTTGTGCACCTTCTAGTGACTAAACAGACCGGGACCTACATTTAAAGTGGATTCCGAACCACTACAAACATCCATGGCACCGCGGATTCGAATGAAGCCTGCGATACCGAGCGCCAGAGCTTTAGTCAACGGCCCACTCAGGCCCAAGTCCGTGCCGATTACTTTTAGCTTGCATTGAGAATTGAAAAAAAGGTGGACGATAGTGCATTGGTCCGGAAGGGATTACTTTGAAGGCGATGAAATAAATTTGGAAGAATAAATAAAGAGATTTTGAAAAAAATAAATAATTGATCTTACTTTTGGGCACAGTAGTATGTCAAATGTCATTATTTTTGCTATTATTACATTGATGTTAACCCTTCACGTTATTATATTGATGTTAACATTTCACCTAAATCTGTTAGTGGATTTACTTTCTTAAATACATTCATCATCATCATCATTTAAGTTCACGGAGTGCCTGGTCATTTTTCGACCTTTTACTCCAGAGTGGCACACAGTAAAGTCCATTGAGAGAGAAACATTAATAATATAGAGAATAAAAGGAATAAGTGATAATGGTCTGCCCAGATTACATAAAAATTTACAAGTGCAAAGTTAAAGAGAAAATAAGAAATGCAAATTAAAAATTAAGACGAAAAAAGAGATTGAAAATACTACGAAAACTACTTAGTATAATATATACAAACAACAATTAATAACGAAAACTACTAAGTATAATATATACAAACAATTAATATACAATGATGACATTCAAAATATACAAAAAGAATAGAACAGATGAAAACTACTACAAAGTAGAGTAATTGCTGCTAGAAATGATGACAAGGATCTAGGTCTGTGCAAATTATGCAGAGACGCCCGTGGGAATTAATCTTTTTTGTTTGTAATGTGAAATCGTATCTTGAAGATTATAAAGAATTTCATCATTCGGAATAGAGTTTAGATTTGCGTAAAAATTAGTCGCAAGCTTCAGCATAAAATTTTGAATAGTAGGGAGGGCTAAACAACGACGGATGTCATCATTTCTAAAGTACCATGGAGAACTAGTGATCATTCTAAGGATCTTATTTTCAAAGCGTTTAATGAAATTAATCTGGTACCTTGCAGCAGTACCCCCAAACCGGGCAAGCATAAGTTATTACGGGCCGATAAATAGTACATATAAATAATTAGTTTATTTTCTAAGGAAAGAGGTGAGTTTTTATTAATACATGGATACAGCATGCGGATGCAGTTGTTAGCTTTTCTTTTTTAATGTTACTAAAATGAGTATTATAGGTTAGTTTATCAAGATAAACTCCAGATATTTAGCATTAGTAGACCAGTTGATTAAATACATTCATGCTTAACTTAAGATGGGATTTATAATGTATCGTTAGTAGCGAAAATTGAATGCTAAGAATTGAATACGCTTGTCGAGTGTTTAAGGCTGTTTGAGTGTCAATGCTTAACGCACTTTTGGTCGGCTAGAAAGTGCAGACAAATACTATGAATAAAATTATAATCAGGAATTATACTGATGTGATATGAAAAATATCTTGAGGATGTTGATCAGTGAACCAAAAGTAGTAAATGATAAGAGAAAAATTGAAGTAGAAAAGCAGACTATGCATGTTGCAGAATAGTTATTGTAGAATGTAGATGCATAGGTTTCTATGGTAGTTAGATCGGAATACATTTTGTATTTGAGTATGTTTTCCATTGAAGAAGATCTGGATTTTTTGGTTTGTCACTCTACGGTCATTCTTTGCGCACTTTAGGCCGATTATACAAGGGCTTACAGTTTAACGTAGATTTCGAACCATTGACAAACATACAAGCATCCATACCGCTACCAGGATTCGAATCTGAAGCCTGTGGTACCAAAGGGCAGAGCAGTAGCCAATGGGCATCAGGCCGCTCTTTGGCATGTTATGTTGGATTAGTGTGTTTAATGATGATTGTTAAAAAGTTCCTGAATAATTTAGCGATGTGCGTTTCTGGCCCTTTTAGAGTGACTTCGTTATGGACAACATTGCTCTCGTTAAAACAGGGGTAATGATTTTTAGATTTCTGTTGTTGTTCTAATGCAGCTGGCAATACAGAGACAATTAATCTTTATGTCATAAGCAACGGCTGCACTGCTGTTACTCATTTAGAGCTACCCAGGGGACACGTGAAGTTTGAAGATATGCTATGAACGCGAGTAACGCTACCCTCACAACTCTATACTATCATATTAGACCGGGGCTTATGGTTTTAAGTGGATTCGGAACCACTACATGCATCCCTGGCACCGCCGGAACTCGAACCCGAAACCTGTGGTACTGAGGGCCAGAGCTCTAGTCATTCGACCATTAGGTCCCTATTTTTAGAATTCTATATTGGAAGAATTGTATCTTCTTTCTATTTGTTTGTGTCGCTTGCACAAATTTACATATAATACATAAAAATGTTCCTTAGAAGTTATTTTATAAAAGAGAAGTTTATTTCTGTGAATAAAGGAAAACTTTAGACGATTCTTCTTCCAGATTTTCACTGAAGTTTTTGATATACCTTCTAAAGGTGAGATTGCTGTCTAAGATTATCTGGGCATTTTACTTGTTTTACCCGCAGTATGGAGCCTTCAAACGACATAATTTTATTGTAGTTGGCGATAATATGCCCTTTTCAGTATATAATTGTATTTGATTTTTCCTTTTACCTTCTTTATTTATTTGATTATTCTTCAAAAGTATATCATGGAAGATAGTTCCAGTAATTGATAATAGCTTTTTGCGTTATGGCAGCAGCATCGTCTGTTCATAAACAAGTGTTGATTAGACATGAGCTGGAGAAATCTCAAGTGTATATTTATTACATATAAAATGTGGCTCGAAAAGACTGTTTTAATGGATGCCTGCTTTAATATAGCCGTAAAAATTCTTCGTGTATGCAGACCTTGAATCTTCTGTTCCTTGGAATCTTGTTGTGGATCCGAATGAGATTTCTTGGGAAGTCCAGTTGAATCATTAGCGTCGTTGTAATGGCAGGTAAGAACTCCTTAAAATATAATGTTAGCTGTACGTTAGTTATTATATTAGCTTAATATGTTAATTATTAAAACTTGCTTATAAATATGATAGCATGAACATTTTATGTAAGCATAATATTGTAAATTCAGCGCTCGGTTCCACAGGTTTCGGGTTCGAGTACCGGCAGGGTACCATAGATGTTTGCAATGGTTCGAATTCACTTTAAACAATAGGTCTTTTCTAATATGACTATTGAGCGTCTGGCGTAGGGCTGACAACCCCACCTCGTTTAAAGAAAAACATCTCATGTCTGAAAATCTGCCAGTAGGCAACCGGCCTTGGTCTCACCATGGGGCTGTTGCGTCATTGAAGAAAAATACTGCAAATTAATAACATATTTAAGAACGAAACATAAAATTGGCTTAAATGTTATAGTAGACTTTGTTGTATAACCTATTCCTACATTTCGAGTTTGAATTTTTTTAAATAAAAACAGTATAGAAAAACTTATAAATATTTTCCTTATATCGCGCTTTTCCTTTATCACCCGGATGGGTGATGTAAAGAGGAAAGCAATTGAATTTATAATTTTAAAGTTTTAGGAAATACACACACAGAGAAAAATGTCTTGATATGAATATAAAAAGTCTTAATTGTTAAAAACAAAAGTTTTTTTTTTTTTTTTTCTTAATGATTGTTTTTTTTCCATTATAATTGCAAAATTGTTATAATAAAATTCCTGCTGAAATATAATCCTTATTATTATAATTTTACGTTGTTATACAAATCAATTCGGTCTATATAATAACTTTTTAAAATTAATGTAAGCAATATTAGTATGATTTCCCTCTAACGAAATTATACTTTTTAGTTTAATTTATAACGATTTAAACAAAGAAACTATTTTTCTAGAAAATAATTCTTACCCTCTAGCTACTGAACTACTTGAGAAGAAACAAACTAGACTCTTTTTTTTTTTTTTTTTAATTTTTTTTTATTTTGTTCAAATTGTGTTTAAATTTTTTTTATCTTAGATTTATGTATCACACAAATTATAAAAATATTATAAAATATAATTTACTGATAATATATTATGCTATCAAATAAATCATAAATTTTTTTTATGAATATTTATTTATTTACGAAAACGGGTTCCAGAATACAGAATATTTTAATTGCTCCAAAACATTCCTTGAGAAACAACAAAGTTTGTAGATTGTTGGTCTATATAAATTAGAAGAGATTAATTATATATGGTATTATTATATCTATTATGACGAATTGGGCTATCCATATAAGAAAGCATTGGATTTTACAAACACAGATGAGTGGATTTGCTTTTCAATGGAAAGCAATCATCACGATCTTCACATTTCTAAGCGTTCTGATGGCCAATTGGCTAACTGGCCTTTAGTACCATATGCTTCAGGTTCGAATCCTGGCGGGGGCATGTCATTTCGTTAGTGATTCGCAATCCACGTTAAACTGTAGGTTTTGATCTAATTAGGCTAAAGTGTGCAAAAACTGACTGTAGAGCGGCAAACCAAACCACATTTCTAGAGAGACCCTTTTAAATTCAGATATTGTTATTAAAATAAGGTATAAGGAAGCTGTTATTAATATGAAGGATTTTTAAACAAAACATTTAATTGATAAAAAAATGCAAAAATCAAAATTAATGAATTTTAATTAATTAAAATTCGCAAAATATTCTATGAAATCAAAAACACAGCAAAAAAAAAAAGTTCATAGAAAATATTTGTATTTAGAGTATGTATTTAGTATGAACAATCATAAAATAAAAAGCCTGGAAGGTAAATCAAACCTTAAGCTATGATGAGATCTATAAATCCGCAAATGGGTTCAAAATAAGAAGAAAATGGGGTGCGAACCTATACCTACATACCTTTTTTATAACCAACTACCAACAAAGTGATGGTTTCTTTGTAAAATATTTATTAAACTGCGCAGATTCAAAGGTTAAACACGAAGAAAAATAATGCTTTTGCACTGGAAGAAATTTATAAAAAACAGATGTCAATGAAGTTTTTATTTCTAATTTTCAAACATAGGCATAAAAGGGATGAAAAGCATCAAAAAGTAATTTTAAAATAGCAATAGTTTGAACAAAATGAATAAATTCTCACTTGGCATATTTTTCAAAGAATTTTATGTTGTATAAAAATTAAAATCTTTTTAAAAAGGTAGAATTTATATTAATTTCTTCAACAGCTTTCAAGGTATTTAACAACCTTTTAATCATTACAAAGATACTACTTGTACTGCCCAACATAATGAATAGCCGCATTATGTTGAACAGAACTGTCGATTTTAAGCCGGTTAAAAATATCCAGAATAACAACTGCAACTTATGGTTCCTTTCTATTCCTGGCACGGCCAGAATCCCTACATGTTGTCAATGGCAATGGACGTACCAGTTACAGAGTGCTTATGTAAAAGCAATATACAATTAAAGTTTTAATTTCTATTCTGTTTTTCTAGTTAAAAATCTGTATGCTTATCAAAATCCTATTAAACATTATTTACTGAATAAAATGGATAACTTAACCTATAAATACGAGACAATATGTTTCACAATGATTTTATACCATCAACTGTAAAAGGTTTGGTTTTTGATGAATTTATAGTGTCTTTTTGAATGAAGAATTATTATTATTGTTATTTTACGACCTACCCATGACTTTTTAATAAAAGAAAGCACACACTCATCATTAAAGGTGAATTTTGGACTCGTGATCTGCAAATCAAATCACAGTAAATGAGTATTTAACGATTCATTCACATATTTAGGTATATTAATGTAATGATACATTTTGTCACCAATCATAGTAGTATACCTTCCTAATTTTATACGTTTTTATTGTTTGTTTTTTTGTGTGTTTGTTTATATTTTTATTGTTTCAGGTAAAATTTTGTTTAAGTAGATTTTTGTGTATTAAATGTCATATCAACTATAATTAAAAAATGACGACAATTTTGAGAAATGTATTTTGATGAAATACACTACTGGCCATTAAAATTGCTACACCAGGAAGACGACAAGCTACAGACGTGAAATTTAAACGACAGGAAGAAGATGCTGTGATATGCAAATGATTAGCTTTTCAACGCATTCAGATAAAGCAGGGGCGACGTCATTTTTTCAGGTGAATCCAGGTTCTGTTTACAGCATCAAGATGGTCGCATCCGTGTTTGATGGCAGCGTGCATTTGTCATCGTCATACTGGCCCATCACCTGGCGCGATGGTGTAGGGTGCTGTTGGATACACGTCTCGGTCACCTCTTGTTCGCATTGTCGGCACTTTGAACAGTGCACGTTACATTTCCGTGGCTCTACCCTTTATTCGAGCCCTGCGAAACTCGACTTATTCGAACCCTGCGAGCTCCGCATGTTACCGGTATTGTACGGACCTTCCTTGATACAGAAAATGTTCGGCTGTTGCCCTGGCTTGCACGTTCACCAGATCTCTCCAATAGAAAACGTCTGGTCCATTTTGCCGAGCGACTGGCTCGTTACGCCAATCACTACGGTTGATGAGCTATGCCATCGTGTTGAAGCTTCATGGGCATCTGTACTTGTACATGCCATCCAATCTCTGTTTGACTCAATGCCCAGGTGTATAAGTGCTGTTATTACTGCCAGAGGTGGTTGTTATGGATATGATTTCTCAGGATCTATGCACCCAAATGTTTTGAAAATTTAATCACCTGTTATTTCCACTAATTAAATTTTATCACTTGTTTTGTCCAATAAATATCATTTTTGTTATCTGCATTTCTTCTTGGTGTAGCAATTTTAATGGCCAGTAGTGTATAAAGTAATTAATAAACAAATAAAAAAAAAAAAGACACATCGAGACATTTTCAGATTTATTTCGCTTACATAATACATCATCCAATGTACACTATTACGATTAAAAGTTCCTTTTATATTTTTCCAAGTCACATATCAAATACCACAAACAGTGTCCGCCACGAGAAATTCCAGTGTCCTTTTCCTGAAATTCAAGCGGCCGAATAAAAGCTGGAAGGGGGGAAAAAAAAAAAGTGAAATATAAAAGGAACCCTAAAAAATAAGAATAAAAATCGGAAGAAGAGAAAAACGAGTAGAACACTGGGGTAAAACGTCCGTAGTAGCGCGGAACATACACTCTCTCTACCACTTTTTCAAAAGAGTTCGAGTCTGTCTGAACGCTGCTGCTGCTGCTGTGAAGACTAGAAGAAGATGATGATGGCGAGCAAGAAGGAGAAGGGGTGGTGGGGGTGGAGCTAGTTTTGCTCGATGTCCACCTCCTCCCCCGCCTCCGGAGAGCAGGAGGGGGTGATGGAGGAGAGGGAGGTGCCGTTGGTCTTGGTTTCGGAGTCTTTGGTCTCCCGAGAGGGAGGGGCAATCGGCTATCAGGTGGTCGTCGGATTTGCAGCTGTGGCAGCGCTTGGGCTGAGGACCGAGGTTGCACTTGGCCGCAATGTGGTTGGCGAACTCGCCGCAGTTGTAGCACCTGGAAGACACAAGCACAGGAATTAATGACAGCAAGGCAGAGATTCAAAGCAGTGAAGGATATTTCGATGAAACATTCGTTTTCCTTATGTAAATAACCATAATAATTTCAAGACCTTAGTGTCTTGTTTAGTGTGTTGGGATGACGAACCAGAACTTATTTGGAATCCGATAAAATTTGGTAAACCAAAAATATCCCTTCTATGTCTTGGGTAGGTACAATAAATTTGTAGGATGGAAATTTTGAAGATGAGTGTTCAGAATTACTCAGATACTATCTTTTGGGGGTATTCATTCCGAATTTCGTGAATCAAGAATCATTTTCTATCTAATCCCAATAAGATAAGCAATGGTAGTCTTAGCCTTTATTTGATATTGAATGATATTTTGGTGTGGGAACATATCATCAGTAATCATGGAATGAATAAGATATGAACTGAACTGAACCATAAGCTGTTGCGGTATTAGTTCATTAATTGTTTGATGCCCTGTGGGAATTGTTTGATGTGCTCAGCGTCAACTTGCGCCATAAAGGAGCATTAGGGCTGAGGTTCCGTCCGTTGCCGGCTTTATTTTAGACATTGTTTCAAAACAAGGATACATGTTGGCGCTTGTGATGTTCGGCATCTTGCCTCGTGAGTCCCGAACTACCTGGTGTGAGTTTTCCGGTCTTTCTCCCATACGATAAGCAAATGCTGGGTAGTTCCCCTAAAAGTTTCTCCGGGAAGGCACTGCCCTCCTTCATCACTGACTCGGAGACAAGTCAAACTTCTACCTAAAGATGCTTTATCATAACAGAAGTCCCCCTTCTTTTCTTCTTCCATGAGAACGCTCACGGGTCCATGGACTTGGTCTAGACGTTGCTGTCTACTAAATGAGATAAGAAAAAAATTGTTTGATGTAGAAGAGGAACATTAGTAACACAGTGAACATTTCATCAGTAACCATAAGTTGTTGTGGCATTAGTTCATTTAATTGTTTGATGTAGAAGGATAGAATCAGTAATTCTGTGAACATATCATTTAATAATCATGGAATGCATGATATATGAACTGAATTGAACCATAAGCTGTTGTGGAGATGGTTAATTTAATTGTTTGATGTATTAGAGAAGAATCAGAAATGCAAACTTTTATTTTAGGATGAGACTAAAAATTCATAAACCATCTGCATGATTACTAAAGCTGGATTCTTAACGGAGATCAAAAACTAAATGGGAAAAGAGAAATAATCTATTTTTTCCATCGAGTCGAGTTGCATCAAATGAAAAATAAACCAGTTTTTTATTGGTTAAAAGAGTCATATTTCTGAAGTTCTGCAGAGGTTTGCTGTCAAGACGTTAGGTGCATTCAAGTCAAAAAATTAGAATGGGAATGTCAGAGAGTAAGCATAGGCTTCCAATTAAACGGAGTTCTACGTCATTAAATTTTACCCACCATTTTAATACAGTTTTTTTTTTTCAAATTAGCAACACAATAAATTTTAAGAATTTTTAATTTATTTAATAACTATTTAAGAATTTTTGTTAAGTGTTTTCAATTTTTCTATTAATTGCAAGATTTTCAATTTTTCTATTAATTGCACTTTCGATTTTTTGTTCAACAAATTATCAACTTTTTATTATAATTATTAATTTTTAGAAGCTTACAAAATCATGTTGCAGGGTTTTTGACTTCAATAAAAGATATTACAAATTTCAAAGTGAAACAAATTAATTTTATAAAAGAATTTTCAAAAAAATTGATAGGAAGACGCCATCGAAAAGAATGATGATTATGCAGATAAAAATTTAGTCAAAAATATAGTTATTTAATCAATTTTTTTAATTTGACAGACCGAAAAGATTTTCGCTACAACTTGATGTGCCCCGGGTTCATCTTGATAGATAAGAATGTTTCCGTTTCTCTGGTTCTGCCTCGAGATATGCCTTTGGACAATCGTTCAAGGGATACGGAAATCGATGACATTGCTTAAAGATAATCCTAAAAGATCGATTTCTAAGAATAATAAAGCTAAAAATAATTGGAGACTTCACCTATCACCTGCTCTTTGGCATTATTAATTACTTAATTATGTTTCTCTTAAAGCAAAACGAGGGAAAAAATATAATAGACATTTTTGAGATAATTTATAAGTGGAAATAGTTAATTCGGAAATCCGGTTCATTTTATTTTTCGTGTTATTGAAGGCAATTAAATAGATGGAAGAATCTGCTTATATTTATGAAAAATATTTGGTTTTGCTTGTTTACCATGCTGCATGAAGAGTATGATGGAGTAAGCCCTTTCACTAAATTTAAAACTTTTCAAATATTATAAAATCATATCAAAAAGAAATTTAAAAAAAATATGTTTCCTTTTTAACATTGAATAAAAAATTAATGTTTTCATTTATTTAGATCAGAGATCTTGAAATTCCTTTGACTGTTGGGCCTTTCAAAAGTTTCTTGATTTTTTTTTTTTAATCAACTATCTCACAATTTTACCACTAATTATAATAGCACAAGTAAAAAACCTGTTTATGCGAGTTTTAAGACTGTTTATTATTTAAATTCTATATTTATTTTTATAATATGCGTATTAGCGCTCTGGCTTTCAGTACCACAAGTTTCGGATTCGAGTTCCAACGGTGCTATGAATGTTTGTAATGGTTCGGAATCTAAATACTTTTAAAATGTAGGTCCCAGTCTAATATATGATTATAAAAAGAAAACATCTCATGTTTTGTAAAAAAAAAAAAAGGCAAACATCTCATGTTTCAGAATCTACCATTGAAGATTGGTTTGTAACTCTATGGCGTCCTTAGCCCACCATGGGGCTGTTGCGCCATTGAAGAAGAAGAATATGTATATATTTATTTGCTTAACATTACACATTTGATAAAGGGTTAATTGATGCATGAAATAATACAACTTTCTTTTATATGTGGGAAAATGGTACTTTAGAAAATTAATGTACAGTTTAAATTTTAATTAATATATTTATTACAGCTGTCATTTTTACAGCTGTCATTTTTAATTAATTAATTTATTTATTTACATTGCCGATGCATTTCTATGAATTCTCACTTGACTCCTAATCAGAACCTAACTATGTTACATCATCCACCAAATATCGGTATCGACCATTTCATGTATCACTGACTCAGATGACAAAATATCTTTCTGGCTATCTTCACATGTTAGCTAATGAATCAATAACGTATTTCAATGCAATGAATGAATGGATACCTGATCTTCCTGAATCTCTTCTTGGACATGGGCCTCCTGTGCGAGCCCTTGCAGTCGCTGCTCTGCGGGCCGGTGACCACCGTCGCCTCGAGGCCCTTGTCCGACACCTTGCAGTCGAATTCCACCTCCTCCTCGTCGCCCAGGCTGCGGAACCCGGACATCTGGATGACGGACTTCAATCGAAAAAGAATATACATTATTAGAAAACAGATATGAAATCTTTTCAAAAGGGTATTATAGCAATTTTAATTTGAATATTGGTATCATGTCAATGAGTATTGGTATCATATCAATGAGTATTGGTATCATATCAATGAGTATTGGTATCATATCAATGAGTATTGGTATCGTATCAATGAGTATTGGTATCGTATCAATGAGTATTGGTATCGTATCAATGAGTATTGGTATCGTATCAATGAGTATTGGTATCATATCAATGAGTATTGGTGTCATATCAATGAGTATTGGTGTCGTATCAATGAGTATTGGTGTCATATCAATGAGTATTGGTGTCATATCAATGAGTATTGGCACCATATCAATGAGTATTGGTATCATATCAATTTTTAATTGATATATTCCAAAGAGTATCATATCAATTTTTTCATTGCCGGAACTTGAGTCACTATAATGACGTTAAGCGATGATTAAATTAATTTTGTGAGAGCTCAGACAATATTTTGAGATAATCAAATCAATGTTGGCTACCCTCTGTTTAAATCAAATATTATGGTACAGATATTTATGTAAATGCCAGTCATAAAAATATAAAAATCTCAAAATGTCATCAATATTAAAATCATATGACAAAAGTCAGATTAAAGTACGTTGAAGTCTGAAACAGAAACAATCGGACAAGTTTCAATTTGCTACCAGTGTATTTAATAAGGTCGAGATAGCACTACACTGAAGTGACAAAAGTCATGGGATAGCAATATGCAAATTTTCAGTTGCAGTAGCATCGCGTAGAACAGGTATAAATATCAGTGCTTTCGCAGAGCTTTCATTTCTGTTCAAGTTATTCATAGATTTTTGACGTGATGATGACCGCACTAAGGGAATTAACAGACTTTGAACGCGGAATGTTAGTTGGAGCTAGACGCATGGGTCATGCCATTTCGGAAATCGTCGGAATTCAACATTCCCAGATCCACTGTGTCAAGAGTGTGCCGCGAGTATGACATTTCAGGCATAACATCCCACCATGGACAGCGCAGTGGTCGACCGCCTGCACTTAACGACCGAGACCGGCGACGTTTAAAGTCGTAAATACTAACAGTAAGCAACACTGCGTCAAATAACCGCAGAAATCAATGTAGGACGTCAAATGGGACTTGTCTGTTAGAACTGTGCGGAGAAATTTGGCTTTCTTGGGCTATTCCAGCAGAAGACCGACTCGAGTGCCTTTACTGACAGAACGACATCGCTTGCAGCGACTCTCGTGGGCACGTGAGCATATCGGTTGGTTAGATGAATGGAAAACCGTGGCCTGGTCCGATGAGTTTACGATTTCAGTTGGTAAGAGCTGATGGTAGGGTTCGAGTGTGGCGCAGACCCCACGAAGCCATGGACCCAAAATCAGAGGCACTGTTCAAGCTGGTGGTGGCTCCGTAATGGTGTTTTTTTTCATGGCATGGACTTGGTCCTCTGGTGCGACTGGACCGAACATTGACTGGAAATGCTTATGTTCAGCTACTTGGAGATCAATTGCAGCCATTCATGGACTTCATTACCCAAACAACGATGGGATTTTTATGGATGACAATGCGTCATGTCACCGGGCCACAACTGTTCGCGATTGGTTTGAAGAACATTCTGGACAATTCAAACGAATGAATAGATCGCCCGACATGAATCCCATCGAGCATTTATGGACATCATCGAGAGGTCTAATTCGCGCCCAAAATTAAACCATAACGCTTTCACAATTATGGACGTCTATCGAGACAGCATGGCTCAATATTCCTGCAGAAGACTTCCAACGACTTGTTGAGTCCATGCCACGTAGTTGCTGCACTTCGCCGGGCGAAAGGAGGGCCGACACGATATTAAGAGGTATTCCATGACTTTTGTCACTTCAGTGTATATCAACGACTAAGTTTCAAGAATAATTAAAATGAATTGATTTTGATGATTGATTTTTTTTAAAATTAAATATAAATAACTTAAATGAGCTGCATTGTGACTCAATGATACAAAAATTCAATATAATTATTACATTAATTAACTGCTTGTATTTAGTTTTAAAAAAAAGTAAAAAATTACTATCATAAAAATAAATGAATAAGATACCAAAAGAATGAATAAGATATTAATTAAATTAAATTAATAAGATATTAATTAAATTAAGGGAATAAGATATTAATTAAATTAAAGGGAATGAGATATTAATTAAATTATATGAATAATATGCCAAAAATGAATAATAGTAAGATATTATTTAAATTAAATGAATAAAATATTAATTAAATTAAATGAATAAAATATTAAATTAAAAGAATAAAATAGCAAAAAATTATTAAACTTAATTTATTCTTTCAAATGAGGGAGAATTTACAAAAACAACATCTGTGCGTATTATACTTTTTCGATTTTGATCTCTGAATTGTAATTAATTGTATAACTTTAAATAAAAACAACTTTTGCCTTTTTTTACACTTTATTAAAAAAAAATTCCTGATTAGCAAACTGATTTAAATTTTTCAAAAAAATCCTAGTAACAAAATTGTGGAAAACGAACTATGACAAATACAATTCGATTCTACAAGAGAGCTGAAAAAAATCATCACGGTGTAATTTAAAGGTAATAAAAAAAAAAAAAAAAAAAAAAGTCGAAGAAATGCGTAGGTGGAACCAGAACCCAATTTAAACGGAGGTAGGTGTGAAGTGGAGGAAATTGCCCTTTTGGGCCAGGAAACGGTAGAGGAGACAAAAACTGAAAACAATATTGAGGCCCCTTAATATCTTTACGGGAGGGGGCAAGGGGGTGGGGAATTGACCATTGGAAAGAGGGTTCGATAGAACTGTGAAAGCAGAGAAAGATTAATGCAATTTAAAACCACTTTTCCCACAATATTTTGACCACACGTAAGGTTTTGGATAAAATAAAAGACGTTTGATCTATTTTAAAGTCCTATCAATAGATTTTTTGAGATTTTAATACGATTTTTTTTTCTACTTGTTTAATTCTTTTTACAGAAAAAAATATTTGCAAAATTAAAAAAAAAAAAAAAAAAAAAAAAAAACTAGATTATTTTATATTCAAATATGTTAACCTTTTATAAGCGAAATCTTTCGTGTAAAATATATATATATTTTTTTAACTTTCTAATTGGAATGTCTATTAGATTTAGTAGAAATTATTGATTATAACACTTACAATTATTTTTGTGCTAATAATATGTGTGAATAAAAAAAAATCATTGGAATTATAATGAAAAATATGGATTAGTTTGATTTCATAAGAAAAATTCATTTTTATTTTCATAAAATTTATTATTCATTATGTTTATCAATTTTATTGAAATTTTCTCACCTAATGATGATTTCTTTCTTCTATTTGTAATTTTTTTTTTTTGTAAAGCACCCTAGATTATAATTATTTTTAATTAATACATCGTTTTGCTTATCTCATAAAAACATGAGTTTTCTTGAAAATGTGTCTTTTCAATATACACAACATACTAATTAGAATATTTAATAGAGCTTTATGAACTATATCATACATTATTAGTGTACGGGAAATACATGTCTAAAGATCTAAATAACGCCCGAATCGTGGCTCAGTGTTAATGTGCTCCGCTAGAGTATTAGGGCTGATATTCAATCCTCTGGCAGGTTTGCTATATACATGGTTTCGAAAACGAGGAGACTCGATGGCGTTTGTGATGTTCAGTCTCTTGCCTCGTCAATTAGTACCTGAGAGTTTTTGGGGTTTTCTCCCATGCGATTTGCAAATGAGGGGGTAGTTCCCATTAAAGATGACCATAGAGCGACAAACCAAATCTTCATTGGAGCAACAACCCCATGGTGGGTACAAGGCCAAGATATATATTCGAGACAAGATATGTTTTTTTTTTTTTGTCTTTTTACGGAGTAGGAATGATAGCTCTACAGTAATAATAGACCGGTACCAACGGTTTAAAGTGGATTCCGAACCACTACAAACCCGCGAACCCGAAAACCTACGGCAACTAGCGCCAGTCACTCGGCCGTTAGGCTCTTTTTAGTATTAGTCTACTATATATATATATATATATATATATATATAAACTCGTACGTTCTTTGTCCACTGAGATCTCGATTATTGTACATTTATATTTGCCCCACTCTTAAGTTCACCAAAGTCTGTAATTACTAACACCGAAACATCATCATTTAGTCTTCGACAACTAAATGCAATTCCCCAAGTGAGAAAAGAATGTCTTTTAACAACGGGTTCGTGTCCTCAAAAGGATATGAAAAGGATTAAAAAAAAAAGGAGCAATCCTAAGGAAGTCAAAACGCAATCACTACCTGAATATTAAATACCCCTCACTTGAGGGATATTTCAGGGCACGTGCAAACCACTCACGAAACGTCAACGCTTTCCTAAGAAGCTTCATAAAATTCAATCCAGAGAAAGAATGATGGACCTTTGAAAAGCTAAACAGGGCCTTCCATTCAGAGTGTGATCCGAGTAATTTGCTGCAAACCATCATTACAGAAAATGGATGAAATTACAATCATTGTCCTGACACACACAAAAAAAAAGAAGCACAAAAATCAGATGAAAGATTAGTGACGAGGCAGATGGTCCCATCGTGTTGTTAAAGGTAATAGCGAAATGTGTGTAAAACGTGATTTATTTCTGCAGTGGTTGTAGGTAATCGAGATAATAGCGTGTAAGGGCCAATTAGACGAGCAGCTTGTGGTGAGATGGGAGGTACCTGGAGGAATTCATACCGAATATTAAAAAGGTTGTTATACGGGAGCGTGGCAGAAGTACGGCTGGTAATAAATGACGCGCTTTTTAATTTCTTTCGGGGAATGGGGAAAGAAAAATGTGTTAATGCCCCTTGTTGTCGGATGGGTTTCGTGGCAACAATTGTGTGATGTTCTCGTCTTAACACTCGGCACAAATTAGTATTTATCAAATATTATTTTTTAGAAATTTTAGAGATGTGTGATAAGTAATGCTTTAATTAAAAATTATTGGTGAGCAAATTTAATTTTGTAGTACATCAGTACACCTCCAACTTTGAGTTAAGATCTCTATAGATGAAATTGGTAAACTAATACAATAATTCCAATTTTTAAAAAAATTTCTATGTATAATCAGTCTTTGAAAAGAGTTCATTAAATATAAAATTGAGTGACAATAAAACTTCAGTCTGGTTAGCAATTTTTTTTAATATAATAATTCATTAAGAAAAAATTCTATTCGTGACATTAAGCTTAAATTTCCACTGAACTATTTTAAAAATAATGCTGGGAAATTTCAGTGAATTAATATTACTTTATTTTAAATTAAATTAACTCTGAACTCAGTTTTTTATTTAAAATATAAGTCATGTAGCTGTGTCAACATTTGATTTTGGCAACAAAAATTTGAGCAACGTAATATCAATGTCTATTCTTGTTGAGAATCGGTGATAGAGAAACGCTAGTAAGTTAGATTTCCACAATGATATACATTGCAGACTGTACGATACAATGAAGCCTGTGATAAAATGTCGATAATTCGTATACCTAGTGTAAAACATCCAGATTCTCTTCCATACTGCTATAAACAAAGACAGTTATCAGTGATCTTTGAACCTGACTCGCCCGGTGGTAATGTGCGCCGCTTGTGAGCATAAAGGTTGAGGTTCAATCCGATGGCGACATTGCAGTAGACATTGTTTCAAAAGCGAAGACATACATTGGAGTTTGGGATAATCAGCATCTTGTCTCGTGAGTCTGACTACTTGGTAGGAGTTTACCGATTTCTCCCATACGATAAATAAATGCGGGGTAGTTCCTCTTAAAATCCTCCCGTAAGGCACTGCCCTCCTTCTTCAGGGACTCGAAACCAAGTCGGACTTCTATCTAAAGATGCTCCATCACAACGGAAGTCGCCCCTTTCCCTCCATCCATGAGTGGATCACTCGTGGGATATCCGTCTCGCGCTGCAGGACACTGAGGATTAGTCACAACAGTTATTCTTGAAGATCTTCCTAGAACATATCATTGTCCATACTGATGGAAAATAACACGGACGTGCAGCTATATTCACATCGTCTTTAACCCTGATCTTTCTTATTTAATTTAAATATATATAAATTGCAGTGTATGGAGATTTAAAAGTAAAACTTATATATGCTACAGTGCCTTTTAAAATTATATTTAAAGAATGCTTATGTTTTATTAATAAAATTACTAATGAATTAAATATATAATAATATTCGTAAAAAAATTTACATATGCTATGCTCGTGCACTATTTTGACTTTGGGCATGTATTTTTTGTTTCTAAGAAGAAAAACAAAAATTAAAAATGAACGTATAAAAAGGATTTTTATGTGTTCTATTTAAAAAAAAAAAAAAAATTAAATAGTGCTATTAAGAGAGTATTTTCCATTTTATTTTGATTGTAATTACATAAATTGTTTTTTTTAAACACTTAAATTTCAAAAGCGAAAATGAAAAGTAGTTAGTATTAACAGTAAAAAAATAATAATAATAATAATGTGGAATATTTTTTGTATAACAAAATCTAAAGGAGTGGAAAAACAAATTTTGCTATTTTATTGGATTTATTGTGTCATTGAATCAAACAAATAAAACAAGAACTTTAAATAAATATCATAAACTGAAACTTTAAATAAACAAACCATAATATAAAACCTAAAGAAATTATCGTGTTGCTACATATATACATTTAATAACTGAAACCGATATTTGCGTTTGAGTGAAAAACTAAAAAAAAAAAAAAAACTTCAAATATTATTAAACAATTCCTAAAACAATTCAAATCCTTCTAAATGTTAACATAAAATCTTTTTTTTTTTTTTTTTTTTTTTCCTTTTAATCTAATTTAGAGAAGATAAATGCTTTTTCATCAAATATCATTTTTTATTTCAACAACATTTGAACGTCATACATTATTTTATAATGCAAATTGGCATTACTGTCTGCATCTTAAACCTTAGTTTGCTCGATATGCGAACGACAATCATAACCGCGCAAACCAACAAAATAAAATAATGCATACATGCACATAGGGCTAGAACGATTTATCACTTATCAAAGAACAGGAAACCCTGGCAATTTTATCGTTTTCGTGACGTATTCTACAGCATCGCATAATATATTCCACTTGCACAATCGCCATTGTTTACAGATCACGTGTGTGTGGGTGGATGCATCACCATAGAAACGAGCGGACTCATAAGTGACTCCACCCTTTACATGTTTCATTTCGCGCCATCTCGCTCTTCATTCGCATCCGGGAATCGAAAGTCTATTTTGAGATTGAAGCGGCGTATCGTTTTCATACCAAAGAGGGGGAAAAAAATATACGACTCATCTGAAAACCAACATAATATTCTACAGTAAAAGCAATGTTTATATTCCTGATTATTCAATATTATATGTATAAAAGAAAAAAAAAAATTTGAATGGCAGTAGTCATATATTATTTAGATAAGAAAAATACTCGTTTAAAATAAATTAATTAATGAAATCAAACTTCTGAAAACATTTTAATTTTTATAAATTTTATGAGTGACAATTTATATCAATTTAATTTTTAAAGTGTTCTTGATATAATATTTAAAAATTGATTAATAATCACAATGATTAAAATGCTTTATTGATAATAATTGCTTGTCTAATATACTTATTTTCCTGGAAAAGATTAGATTTTTCTAGATTTAAAGGTAATGTTACGCGCTATATAAATATAAATTAAGCTTATATAACGCTTTATTTAGATCTTTAAAATGTATATAACACATTATATAGGTATGGGTTTTGATTTATACAATTCTACTTGTATAGATTAAAAAATCAAATTAAAATATTAATTAAAGATTAAAAATCAATTAATAAACACAGCGATTATAATGCTTTATTTACAATATAGTTATAAGTTATGGTATACATATTATATGCTATATAGGTATAAATTAAATTTATAAAACGCCTTATTTAGATTTTTAAGATGTATATATTAAGATGTATTATTTGTAAAGATTAAAATTCAAAAGTAAAAGATTAATTCAAAATTAAAAATCAATTAATAAACACAGTGATTATAATGCTTTATTCACAATAATTGCTTGCCTAATATACATTTATTCTCCTGGAAAATAGATTCCCTAGATTTAAATATAGTACACTATATAGATACAAATTAAAGATCTAAATAATGCGTTATATAAGTATTATTATAAAATGTATATAGCACATTATACAGATATAGATATAGGTTTTATTAAAAATATATATTCAAAAAGTTATATAGATTTTACGTTGAAAATTTTAAAAGATTCAGTTTTTTTTTTATTTATTTATTTCGAATTCTCCTAAATTAATTTTTTTATCATATAGCTTTCAAAGATTAATGCGGTTTATGTTTTGCGTTTACTATTTGGCCGAATTTAAAAATGTATTAATTTTATAAATTGAACGTAAAGTATAATTACTAAAATAAATGGTCAGATGTATATAGATAATGATATCGCATTCACAAAGCTATTTTAAAAGGGTTTTTTGGTGGATGCGGGGACAAAATGTTTAGTCGCGCATAATAACAAAGAATTTTTTAATAAAGCTCAATATTTATGTAGTATTTTAAAATAAAAAATTGTCTTAGAAAATACTAAAAATTGTCTTAGAAAAAAAAAAAAAAAAAAATCATAGGTTTAAAATAATATCATAACAATGAATAATATATTAATAAGTTAACGGTATAGTAAGTAGCTAACTAAAAATAAAATATTCTTGTTTTTGATGGCAGAAAGTGTACTAGAATGTTTATAACAATTTTTGTTCTATATATATATATATATATATATATATATATATATATAAAGGAATAAAAATTTGTGGTATTAAATTTCCATTTGTTACTTTAAAATTATTATATTCTAAAATAAAATAAATATTTTGAGATAGCGAAAATTCACATTTAAATTGGCTTAAAACATACTTGTTCTCAATTGTCTGAAAACTTTAGTATTTAAAATTTTATTTGCTTTTGCTTCTAACAAAAATATTTTTGAAACGCTTTTTAATAAGGAGAATGATAGCACCCTGATAATTTTTCCAGCAAAACAACTTAAAATGAACAAATGCTTTTTAAGAAATAATATTCAGAAAACAAAACCAAAACAAATCCGCATCAAATAAACCACATGATTTTAATCAGAGGAGAAAAAAAAAAATTGTTAGCAGGATAATTTTCTTTAAGACATTGTTTTCGCCTTCTTTGATTTTTGACCCACACGTTTGTTGTTTTTAAATAGGCCAAGGGAACAGGATAATAGTCACTTGAAAACCGCAAGTTACGTTAACCTTCAAAAACCACAAAAATGTGTTCAACTCGTGATTTTAAGTCTTTAATACGGAGTCTATTCAATGAAACAAAAACAACGTAGGTTTTCTTAAATTCATTTGCAAATTTTTAGAGAATTACTGTTCAATGAAGAACAAATAACCTTTTCCTAGTTATTTAACACTTTTCATACTATTACAATTTTTCCGTTTAGTCTTGTGATATAGGACATTATAAATAATTTTCAAAATTACGTTTTAAAAAAATGTTATTTTAATTTAATAAAATTTTTAGTAAAATTTTTTAAATGTATATATATATATATATATATATATTTATATAAAAATATATGATATTGTCATAGATTTAAATATAAAAAGTCATAGGTTTAAAATAATATCATTACAATAAATATGCAATAAAAGTATAACGTATTATATATTTATACATATCTTGCTATAAAGTTATATACAGCTAGATAGTTTTTCCCTACTATTTAAAATGTTATTTCATTTAGCAGTTAAAAATGGCATACCGATTTAAAAATCCTATTTCATTTTTAAAAGAAGTCATATTTTGTTTATTATTTGTGTTAATTTTATGAAATTTTTCATAAAAAAAATAATTTTAAAAACGGAGGGAAAAGGAATGAAAAATATAATATTCGCATTTTTAATTTAAATTCTTTGAATTTTGAACATTCTTTTGGGAGAATATAAATTTTCCAATATATTTGTAAAAGATTAAAATTATAATTTCGTTAAAGATTTATTTTTTAGAATTCCTACTATTAGTTCACACTCTCCCTATCATCTCCCTATATCTATATCTTGTTCAAGTTTTCAATCATTAATAAAATACTTTTTATTCCTCCAAGTCGTACAGTCAAGTTCAAATACATTTTTTGAACTTGTAGTGGATGACACTTGATGCTAATACAGTTTTTCAAATATTAATTCATTAATTAAATTTAATTAATTAATTTTAGTTTTTTTAGATTTGAGTTGCATGCATCTAATAATAGATGGCGCCAGATGTAAGAGGAAAATTTCAACTTTATTTGTAAAGGACTTTTCTGCAATGTAGTGAAAAAGTAGCAAGTGACTTTAAAAAAAGTTTTTTTTTTAATATTTTTTTTTTATATTACTTGTTTATAAAATTGCCTTTTAGTATGATCAAAAATAAAATTGCCTTCAGTATGATCAAAAAATTCTATTAAACTTTTACAAGTGAAATCGTCTTGAATAAAAATAAATATCTTCCTTTTCCCAAGGCAATGAATGTGATAGAAAACCTATACAATATGGATAGGGTTGAAGTTAAAGACAACAATATATATCAATATTCATCTAAAATTAAAGACAACATGCGATCTGTTTTAGCAAATACTTTTACGTTGTTGACTATTCAAACAGTAGAGAGTTTTTTGCATATCGTATTTTTATCGTCCGATATTTTTTTCTCTAGTCGCGCATGCTCATAGGAAACATTATTACAAATATGCATGCTCAATTTCCTATGAACATGCGCACTAGGGAGAAAAAATATCGGACCATAAAAACACGGTATGCAAAAACTCTCTAGTATTTGGGACAAAACTGCTTAAGTTTATGCATTTCGACTTTTCAAGCCAATATTTTTTTGCACTAAGAAACTTGGATTTGAATAGACTAGGAAAATTGTGATTAAAAATAAATATATTTTAAATTCTGTAGTCTTAATTATTAACAATTATTATTTTTTCTTTTTCAAAATTTGAATGAAATTACGTTTGAATTTGTTACATCGAAATGGCTTCAAGTCGCGATCAAACATTTCTTTATTTAGCTGATGAAATAGAAATATTAGAAAAGACAATTATCTTTGGATCGATACACCTTGAATAATAATAATAATGATAATGATAAAATAAAAGAAATTAATCCATAAAATTTGGAATTTAAGGTAGGAACAAAATGCATAGCAGCAATCTTAAGAAATAAAAAACTATAGCATTCCAAACGATTTTCTTTTCTAGAAAAATCTTAGTTTTACTTTTGAAATAAAATTATTATTTGCTTTCTCCAAATGATTTTTTAGAACAATTTTAAATTAATTTTTTCTTCTGAATTAATTTTTTTTTACTAAATTATTTATTAATTACGCATTTATTTTGTGAATAAATACTAATCAAAACTCATAACAGCAATCTTAAAGAAACAAAAAGAAAAGAAAAGTATTAATAAATCATATTCAGGCAATGAATTATGTTCATGTTATCGTTCAATACTGAAAAAACAAACCAGATTAAATAAAAATTTAAATTTATATCATTCGAACGATTTTATAAAAAAGCACTTAAAGGAAATTTAAAAAATAATAAACTAAATTAATTCCAAAAGATTTTATAAAATCGCGTAAAAGAAATTAAAAAATAATAATAATAAAAACTATAGAATTTCGAGTGGTTTTATATAAAAGAAGAAAAAAAAAAAGCCCGCGAAAGAAAATTTAATAAAAAGTAATTTAAATGAATCAATAAGAATAGCTTGTGAAGGAAATGTAAAAGAAAAATTATGTTAACCAATAAGAAACTTGAAAGTGGTCCAAGTCATTACTGACCAAATCCCCCCCCCCCAACACAATACCCATATATGTTACGGGTAAAGAAACTTTTTAATCTTTGGCGTCAACAAACGTAAAAATAAAACTTACTTGACTGATTAATAAAGTAAAATGACTAAATACTTGATTAAATAAAATTTGTTTACTGTCTTTTGTTACTATAAAAATCGAACAAGTATTAAAATAAATGCAGTCAAATTTAATTAGATATTTTATTTTTTAATATCTACCTTAGTAACAATATGATGTGAATAAAAAGAAAATAAATAATATGCTATCATTCTTTAGTACATATATTTGTTATTAGAAGAAAGAGAGAATCTAAATGGTATTTGGTTTCATAATTTTTCTTAATCCTGCTTTATTTCAGGATTTATTACTTATTTATTATTATTATTTCAGGATTATTTTTTTAATCTCGCTTTATTTCAGATTTTTTTTTTTTTAATCCTGCATAAACCATCGTAACTAGTCTTCTTTTTAACTCTATTTTAACCTCTGCTTTTATATTATCTTCCTACTTCCGAATACTACTAATTGTATAAATTGTTAATCGAAATTACCAATCACATTAAAAAAATCATTTTATGTCAGTCTACAAGAACGAGGAAAAGATCCTTCAGATCCAGGATTTCCGAAAAATTTTAAAAACCCAGATGAGGTTCGATTTAGACATAAAAAACATTTTATTAGTAATTTTTAAATGTCTAACGAACATTTCTTAAATTGACCATCTGTAAATATCATTGATAAAATTCTTTTTGATAGAAAAACAGAAGTTATACCAAATTTATCAAAAACTGAAAGTTTTGAAATATGAATGTGTTCTTCTTCAAATCGAAAAATTTAACCTTCCATTGAATTAACTTTTACGTATTAATTATTTCTGAATTTTTAGATAATATATACTTAATAAATTAATGTTTAAAAATTTATTTTCAGAAAGTTTCATAAGACCTTTAATGGCAACTGAATTTATGTATCAAAATTAAAAATGATGAACATTAAATATAACTGTAATTGTAACTGATGTTATATAAAATTACATGGTATTGATTATTTTATCTCCCATCATGTTTATTAGATAAGATATAATTTAGCCAACAATATAGGTTATTTTGATAAGGATATACGGCTCTGGTAGACCAAAGTACACTGTAGACATAAAAATGGCGAAGTATTAATTAATTATCAGAATTATCATTTTTATTTGAATTTTTTAAATTATCAATATTCTCCTCCATTTAAACTCAGAAATATAATTTTATTCATCTATTTTATTTTTAATAAATAATATTTTTAAATTATCAGTTTTCATTTTTGTCTTTTAATATCATACTTAAATTTATGATTCAAAATAAATTTCAGAAATTTTCATCTTATATTAAAGCCCTATACTGAAATTATTCAAAAGTTGAGCATCTTAATTTACATCAAGTTTTATTTATAAACAGAAACATTATGTGTAAGTTCCGACCCTTAAACCTATATAAAAAATTTTAACCGCATATTATTTACATCACAAGCGTTGTTTACGTGCAAAAAGTTCATTTATTTTAATTAAATGAAACAGTAAACCACTACAATAGCAGGTACCCGGCTAGGCTGTTTTACATTGTCATCTGGCCTGTGATTCTCAAAAGGTGGCCACTTTCTTTAAACGTTATAATTTAAGTCAAATGTTATGTTCTTTTTTAATTAAAAATTGACGTCATAATATATGTGTATCTACAATAATGTTATCTATATTTTGGAAAAAAATAAACGATCTTTAGTTTTAGTTTTGAGAATTGTATGTGGCAACAGTTATTTATTTTTGAGTTACACCTAAAAAAAAAGAATAAAACTATTGTGAACAGTTTTCAAATAGATTGGGCAAATGGGTTTGGAAACAAATAAGATAGGGCAAAAAAAAAAAAAAAAAATCCCCACTTTTGACATTTTTGGATGAGTCACGTGAACCATTTTACGTATTCGGAAAAACTGACTGCTTTGACAAAGTCTTTTACAACACATTCGAAAATAAAATCTCAATATAGGGGGCCGTTGAATTTGCCGTCAAAAATCTTTTCACCAAAGTGTGGCAAGTAACGGGTTGCAATTGTAATTGAAGTGAATTGCAAACAGTACAAGAAATCCTGCTCACCACATTTGGTCAAATTTTAATGGGCCCCTATATTATGATTTGGCCCATTCGAAAGTGTAACTCAATTTTTCAAATAACAATAAATAGTGTCAACAATGTAGGGTTCATTCCCAAGTTCAAAATACAAAGATTCTATGTCGTTAAGTCTGTTCATTACTCATTCTACCCCTTAGTGACTCATGTTTTACTTCATGAACGAAGAAGAATCAGCCTCTTCAGAAGAAGGAAGCCTGAACAGTTTGGTGCAATTAAGTCTTGGAAGAAAACGTGGAATTATTTCAAGTTTACAGAATTTATTTGACGAACTATAACCATTTGGTGAATTGTTCCAAATCGCATTGAAGCAAATGGCATGATGATTACAATGTCGTTATTAGAACAGTCGTTATCAGACAGGACATCATCTGATGAAAATGAAAAAGAGGCTTCAATACTCTTGCGATCGATAAAATAACGATTGTCATGGTAGGAACAGAATTCGATCCATGAGATATTATTATCCACAGACGAAATACAACTCTACAAACTGTTACTGAAGCACACCAATCGTGTGTTCTTCAGTATCCAATACTGTTTTGGCAAAGAGAAGACAGATGTCATTTTAACGTGATACCAACTAACTTCTCCACAAGTACTGTAACATTGAAAAAGGAGAATTATTAAGATTTTCTTACGAAGTTGATTTTAAACATTCATACACACATATTAACTTTGAAAGTGGGTTCACCAGAATGCTCCATCGTAAGATCATAGATCCGCCAAAGGTGCGCAAAGGAACCAATTTTCAGTTAAAAAATTAATGGCACATGCGATTGAAGCGGCTATTATTAGCGGTAAAAGTGAAAAATAAAATAATTCCGAATATGCCAATGATTCCTACCGATTTGCCATTTGATTTCAAACGACTGCAATTTCCAATGTGCTTTGCTTTCACAATTATAATTAACAAAGTGCAACTGGATTAAATATGAAAAATCCATATTTTGCACATGGTCAGCTATGGTGTTTCTGAGTGGGGAATGTCAACAAAATTGTTCATTTTTTGACAAATGAAAAAATATATATATATTGTTTTATCACAAACATTATAATAAGACAAAATACCAAATAATTGATTTTTAATTATTCATATAAAAACGATGCGTTTTATTTCCCGCGCGTAGCAACGTGCGCTGGGTTTTTAACAAGATCAATCTAAAATTTTTTACAGAAAATAAATGATAATTTAAATAAATCTTCTGAAATTCTAACACTCAAAAAATTGTATTTTTTTTTCTAATAATATTTACTAAAATAAATATGTATTATTTTCGTAGCCGGGCAACGCCATATCGCTAATATTGAATATTACTGATGCCTTTCAACTACTATGATAAATTAAAGCTTTTTTTTTTTTTTTTTTTTTTCAAAATTAATGAAAAATTTGAACTGCGTATTTATAGATTTCTTTTATAATTTTTCCTAATTCTTTTATTAATTTTTTTTATCATTAATCGCATATATTTTTTACTATCTCAAACATATTTTAACTATATCTAACTAAAAAAAAAAAAAAAACTATTTAAAAGAAGAAACATACTTCTGTGATCAATTACAAAACTGGTTCTATGAAACTTGATAATTGTTAGCATTATATTTCTTTAATGAATTCTATTTTCTTCCCTTTTTTTTACCCATAAAATATATGGCTATCGTTTTGGGGAGAATGGATCTGCGATGTCCTGGACCACTTTCAACGTTCCTTATTGGTTTATTTAATTTTTTAAATTTCTTTCACAAGCTATTCTTATTGGTTTATTTAAATTATTTTCACATGCCTTTCTATTAAATTTCTTCCGTGTTTTTTTCCATAAAATCGTTCGGAATTCTAAATTTTTTTTCATTTTTTCAATTTTTCACGTGATTTTATAAAAGAGTTTAAAATTTAGTTTTTTCTTTCTTTTTTTTCTTCAATTCCTTCTATTAGCTCATTTATAATTTATAACTGTATAAATAATTTTAATTAGCTAGTTAGCAGTACTTGTAATTAATTTAGTTTACATTTTTATATAACACCTATTTAACATCGTACTTAAAAGGTAAAATTTTTTGATAAGATATTATTTCTTATTAAGATATAAGATACAAGATATTAAAATTTGTTGCGTTTCTACTATCTTCAAATTTAACAAAATTTTATTCCGAATTTTTTGATACTTTCTTATATATATTTCCCATTTCATGGCAGTAAAAGATATACATATCTGATTGGCAAGCTAATTTAATTATTTTATTTTATATTTTGAAAAATACTCAGTAAAGGATTATCAGTTTATATCTCAAGGTTTCATAACTAAAATGAAACCTTCTACTAAAATGAATATATCGTACAGTAAATGTTGCGAATAAGAAATATATCCTGAAAATATCATTGCGTAAGAAAAACAATTTATTTTCCTTTTTTTTCTCTCCCCATATTCAAAAATATTTCATCGAAACTTTATGACAAGTCAAATTAGAGATAACCATTTGTTTCATTTTTTTATCATCGAATTTTGCTTAGTTATATTGAATATTGTTAATGATAATAAATACATATTAAGAAAGAAAAAAGCTTTGGATTTGAATGTACAAATCTAAAGTAGTGTGGGAAAAAACCTTCTGAATGCATCGCAATCCTTTAGGAAAAATTATTTGAAAATCATATGTTTCTCATGGAAATAGAAAACATTTACTAATTCATTTACTATTCATTCAAAAATAAATAAATGAATATTTTTATTTTTACATCATCCTTACTATTTTAAAAACTTTAATATTTTACTGTATTTATTAATGGAAACTCGTCCCATGAATTAAAAAAAAAAAAAAAAGATATTTTCTTAATTTTATTAATTAATTAAAAAGAATTAAAATGAATTATTAGGAAATAGTCTCAAGAATTAAAATAAATTTCCACTCAAGAATAATTATGATTAGATTACTTTTAAAATGCAACAGAAGATGTATAAATTACATATTTTTAAATTCAAGTATGCAAAGAGTATATAGTATTAAAAAATAACCCCGCCCAATCTTTGAGGATTTTTCCTAATAAAAGTTTTTTTTTTTTTTAAAAATTAAAATAATTTTTTTTTTTTTAATAAAATAACAAAGATATAAAAAGAGCTGCAAAAAAAAAAAAAAAAAAAAAAAAACTACACAAAAAAAAAAAAGAAATATATTATTAAGTATTTGATTAAACTGGACAAGTGAGGGACAAACTTATGGAAAGATTAAAAGTACGTGTACAATAAAGTTATCCCATTTTAAATGTGTCTATGAAGAAAATGAAATAGACTGTATACGAGTAACATATTCCTGTTAAGGATTCCCAGATATTTTAAGCAATGCGGTGCTGATGCCAAGAAGAAGAAGAAGTTGATTCGCGAATCCTCGTTCGCACTTGGAATGCCGGGCCATTGCCCAACCTGGGGAGGGCCTTTTGTATTTTTAAGTTGACAGCTGCAAAGGGTCTGATTTCGAGTTCTTTCTCGGGCGCATTGCAGTTTGACAATGGGGGCGAAATGGAAGCAGATATGGGTGACGTCGGGCGAACCACGTGACTCGAGATCCTTTTCCTTATCGGATCGATAAGCCGTGCAACAAGGAGCGATCGTGACATCGACATTTCAAAGAGGAAGAAGAACAAGATGCATCCAAGCACTGCACGTCAGGTCAGATGCCGAAATTTGCATAGAAGAAGAACTCATATCCACCATGTTGTTATGATGCGCCTTTCAAATCCACATTTTGAAAGAACGTACTCGTTTTCTTAAGATAACTTTAAATGGCATTGTGCCTACTAAAGCAAAAATTTTCATTCAATAAGGAACATGTGAACTTGTTTTTATAAAACCTTATAATTAACTATCTAAATTCTTTAGTAGAAATTTTCATTAAATTCTAAAGTACTGATGTACTTTGATTCCAAAAAATGAAATGAAAGATTCATGAACATATATATATATATATATATATATAGGGTTTTTCGTTATGTATTTATTGTTAATTATATCGCTGTTTATTGTAATATAGCACTAACTCAGCAAATTGTTATATGCTACATACCTTACATGCTGCTGCTCTTATGGAAAAAAGACGTAATTTCTTTTTTGCGATTATGAGGAATCAAATTTGTGTAGCAAATAATAGCATAAGATTAAAGTTGCTTTAATTTTTTTCTGATTATTATTAAGTTGAATTTTAAAAGATATTTCTTCTAGATAAATAATAAACAATTGTGAAAATTTAAATATTTTGTGATTTTTGTGAATAATCTAAGAAGAGAATTCACATTTTTTAATACTTACTTTAATTATATTAATTTTTTAACTCATCAAAATAACATACTCGTGAAAAAAAGCTTTAATTATACTAAAAAATTTTTTTTTTTTTTCCCCCCCATATAAAGTGATAAACAGAAAAGTACCAAAACTTTATTTTTCTACTTAACATTCATATTTTTCATTATAATTATATTCATTATATTATATTATTTCATTATAATTTATATTAAATTGAAACCTACAATACTTTTGAGGAAGACAAGAAGTTATCTTAAAAGTTTAAATGATTATTTCCTTCTTAAAGTAATTTATTTAACTAATTATATTATCAAATAAAATAGATATAATATGCAAGTGTATCTAACAATTTGTGAATAGCGAAATTTAACAGCTCAGAGCACGGCATTATAAGTAGTTATATATATATATATATTAATTATTTTATTTTTATTTAAATAACAGCTTTATTTTTGTTGATATCAAATTTTTCCACCACCAGATGGAGCCGTCTTAAAAGATTTATATCTTACTATGATTTGTGCCATTAATTAAATTATAAAAAAAGATAGCAAATTTACAGAATGAGTTTTCAATTTATTTTCCAATCTAATATTCTTATATTCGTAAGAATAAATGTTAACAGATTAAATATAAAAAAAAATATATATACATTTGAATCTAGGAGGATAAAAATGATTTTTTATTTATTTATTATAACTTATATTATTTAAGGCAAGTTATTTAAAATCTCAAACCGTTATTTCTGCGGATATTTTTTTTTTTTATTACAAAGATTTAACAAAGTTAAAAATGTTTTTTTTATTTTTGCAACTGGGCAAGGTTGAGTCATACCTGCTAATAGAATATAAATGATTATAAATATATTGTCTGCCTAAATAAATGTGAAATTGAATGCAAATTCTTAAGATTTTTTTTTTTTATTTATGTTGTGGAACAGATGTTTATTGTGTCAACATATTAATAAATTGTTTTTTATTATAAATTTCCATGAAATACAATAGATTAAATATTTTGAAAATTTCATATTGATTTATAATTTGTGTAACATATTTATAACAAATTTAATTAATAAATATAGACAAGGTTTATAGTTAACATTTAAGTTAATTTACCTTAATAAATAAAAAATTAGAAAGATAAGATAAAATAAAACGTTTACAATAAGAGATCTATTATCATAAACTTAAGAACTCAGTAATATAATTTTTTTAAATAATCTTCTATCCGCTACACAAAATAAAAATAATTTTTACTTCACATTAAAAAATGTTAACATTTTAAATATCTCGAATTACTTTGAAAACTTCATTAGAATTTAAGCTCGTCAAAAATTGACAAATATTTTTGTATTTAAATTAATTCAATCTTAAGATTTATCAAATAAACAAAAGCTGATTGCTTAACATTTATCAAAGCAACTAAATAGAAAACGAGAAATATTTAATTTTTTTGAAATTTTAATAATAATATTTTGAAAATTTAAAATAATAATATTTTGTATCTGATTTAAAATTATTTTTATTTAATTATTACAGGGATAATCTAAATGCTAATAAGTATAATATCCGTTAAATGAATAATATCACTTATAAATAATGGCTTTCTCATTTACATAATCCTAACAATGGATTATAATCATGCATTTGAGGTTAAATTTTTAAAAAAACTATAAATAACAGTAATTATATTACCGCACCTTGACATAATATCCAATTTTTAAGAAGAAAACACACAAGAAAAAAAGAGAGTATTCTTCCTGGCAATAGAATTCGCTATAATTAATCAGGATTATAAGCTAAAAATTGAAATAGGATCTGCCTTGCGTGTTTGGGAAGTTCACTTGCAGTCATGAAGCGTGATTATGAAGATCCTTTAAATATTTGCGTGTTGTGACTTCATAAATTATTGCTTACGTCTGTTGTTATATTTTTAGATAAATCGGTTTGACTACCGGAAGACACAATCTGTTCTGTTTCATTTGCTCAAATTAGCTAAATCTAATCAATGTTCAATTCTAATTCAAATTTAATCAATGTTCAATGATTTATCAATTTCATCGATGCTCTAGAGTAGGAAGTTTAATTAGAAAGTTTTCTAAATCTAATCAGTGTTAAAATTCATTATCTAATTAAAAAATTAAAAAATGATTCATTCTTAGAAAAAATAATAATAAATCAGTTTTAATCAATTTTTTTTTGTTGGCTATAAATATTTTTTGGAAGAGATTATGAATATGTTAATGATTTATCAATTTTATCGATCGCTGGTCCTTTAATATATAATGCTTTCAATTCTAGAGTAGGAAGATCAGTCCACATTAAACATTTAAAATTTTTATTCGAAGGACAAAAAAAAAAGGAAGATAAATCAGTTTTAACTACCGAAAAAGATGATTTTTTTCTTTGTTTTTAATCAAATTAGCTAAAAATATTTCTAATCAATATTCTGTTAGAAGATTATCAATGCTGGCTTGTTAGAAGAAGTTAGAAGAATAGGTTAAGATTTATTTTAAGTCCTACATTATGCTCCTTCTATTCTAGAGTAGGAAGTTTATTTTTTACATTATCTGCATTAAACATTTAAAATTTTCATTCTTAGAAGATTTCAAGAAGACAAAAAATAATAACAAATCAGTTTTAATTACAAGAAGGCATAATTTGTTCTTTGTTTACATCAAACTATGCTCAAATTAGCAAAAACATTTATAATCAATGTCGGCTGTTGGAAGATTATTAATAGGTTAATGATTTTTCGGTTTTATCGATAGTTGATCCTTTAATATATAATGCTCTTCATTTCTAGAGTAGGAAGTTTATTTTTAAGTCTACATTATCTGCATTAAACATTTAAAATTTTCATTCTTAGAAGATTTCAAGAAGACAAAAATAATAACAAATCAGTTTTTATCAAGAAGACATAATTTGTTCTTTGTTTACCTCAAACAATGCTCAAAATTGGCTAAAAACATTTATAATCAATGTAAAGATTATTAATAGGTTAATGATTTTTCGGTTTTATCGAAGTTGATCCTTTAATATATATGCTCTTCATTTCTAGAGTAGGAAGTTTATTTTTTAAGAATTATCTGCATTAAACAAAAAATGTTCATTCTTAGAAGATTTCAAGAAAACAAAAATAATAACAAATCAGTTTTAATTACAAAGAAGGCATAATTTGTTCTTTGTTTACATCAAACTATGCTCAAATTAACTAAAAACATTTATAATCAATGTCGGCTGTTGGAAGATTATTAATAGGTTAATGATTTTTCGGTTTTATCGAAGTTGATCCTTTAATATATAATGCACTTCAATTCTAGAGTAGAAAGTTTATTTTCAAGTCTACATTATCTACATTAAACATTTAAAATTTAAAAATTTTATTTTTAGAAGATTTTAAGAAGAAAAAAAAAAAAAATATTTATTTAAGTGATTAACATACAATTTCTCCAGTATTAATTTTCTAGTTTGAAGATGAAAGATTTTTAATCAAATTAATTTTTGAAATTATATTAGCACATTTCTTATTTAGCGTAAACCCAGATTAACTCATAAGTAATAATACAAAATGTTTAATTTCTGAAAGGTAAAATTTTTGAAAATCATCTCAGCATAAATTTATCTTTTAACGATTCCGCAATATTTATAGATAATATATATAATAATAGATTATGCTGTATTTGAATTAAAATACAATTTTCTAAATTTTTCAAATTAAATTCTTTGTTTAAATAAACCCGAATAATTATGATTAAGTAGATTATTCTTCCCTGTGGAAAATTAATAGAAAGATGACTATTAAATCATTGAATTAATTGCTGAGCGAAATGATTATCAAAGATAACAAAATGATTATTAAAAAGATAAATGTCGATAATTCCAACAGGCAAGAACATATCCTTTATATATATTTTTAATCCTCAAATGCATTAGATGAACTTAGAAATGATGATATTATGACACCTTTCTTTTGCGCAATATATGTCTCCATGAGTGGGCGGGTAAATATATGAAATCCAGTAACATCCATATTCTGGTCGTTAACGCATGAACGGTAGTGCATGAAACGCCGCCTACTAAAAAGCTAAACAAGTCTACAGCTAATCATTTCGCAGCTGTCAATCCGGCCTATAATAACGCAGGATACAACTATTCATCTTACCTGCCGGATTTATCACGTCATAAACCACCTATGGTAGCAGACACATTTTTCAAACCTCCTTTGTTATTATTAGAGTCATGTAGACAAAAAAAAGGTGATTATTATATTTTTATGGAGATAACTATGGGTAGTTTCAACAATAATGTTCTCAGGCTGAAACAATATTATTTTTTTTTTTTTGATAAGAATAAGTAATTCACAATGGACTCCCGGTCAACATTTTTTTTTTAGCAATGGGAAAATAGCAGGGGTTTTTTATATACATTGATTTATGGTTCTATTTTTTTGCAGGCATAAAAAAAAATAATTATAACTTGTGACAGAGAAATAAATTATGTTAGGAAGTTTTGTGCAGTTTTGTGCACATAAATTTTTTTTTTTTCTGCAACAAGTTGCAATCCTTGTAAACTTTCTATCAAATCTTCAAATAATTTAATATTAATTTAATTCCAATCATTAAAATCTTAAATAATTATTATCTTTAAAAATATAAGTTCAATCCTTGTAAACTTTCTATCAAATTTCCAAAATATTAATCTAATTCCTAATCATTAAAATATTTAAAAATTATTATCTTTAAAAATATTTTAACAAATTTCTGGATGAATTAGGATTACCACCATTAGATTCTTCGATTGGTTTTTATAAAAATTCTTTCATACTTTTTTGGGATATTAAGTTTTTACTCGAGTTTTATTCAAAACACCCATTTGTACTCACCTAATGTGTTTCTGATGTTAAAAAAAAAAAAAAAAAAAAAAAAAAATTCGTAAATTTTTTTTAAATTAAAAGATTATAAATGTTATATAGTCTTAATAAAAATTTTGATATAAAAAATTAAGAAATTATTTGTATTATATTGTAAGTCATTGCCTAATTCATATTAAGAATAACTTTTTCAAGGATTAATTGAATTAATTTTTAATTTTCATCCAGCAAATAAAATTTTCATAATTTTATCTTCACTGTGTTAATTTTAGCGATTCCTTTTTATAAAGTTTTTAGGACAAAATTATATTTAAAATTTGAATTAATATATAATAGATATTATTAGGATATATTATTTGAATGGAAACATAAGCATTCACACAGAGAGATTTTGATGTAAGTTTGCAAAGCCAAATATTTTAACTTTTTGTAGAGATAGCTTTTTATTACATATACTTTAATAATAGACACTTCTGATGAACTTTCCCATTCTTTGAGAATTTCAAAGTAATTTTGTAATCAATAATGATCAATTTAGTAATGCATCATCTAAAAGAAAAGTTAATTGACGTGTGTCAAATGTAAACATCCACTTCTACTGTTCTGCCAAAAATAATTTGCAATACGCAAAGCGATCTATCAATATTTTTCCCTCTTAAAAGCATATGTAGCAGGCGGAATCTGCTCAAAGTAAGTTAAAAATTATGAAAAATGTTTTACTGTTTTTAAATTAAGTAAAAATGCTGAATATCGAAAATAGTGGAAATACTAATATCAATTTTTAAACTATTTTTAAAATATGTTTAATAAAAATAGAAAACTTCTTATTAAGAAAACAGAGGAGAAATTTAATATCACGGTCTTATTAATAATAACCTAATAAATTATAAAAACTAATAAATAATAAATTACAACTAAATTGGTTAAACTTATAAATTATATGTTTATTATATATTTATTTCTTGTATTATAAGTTGGTTAAAATAAGGTTAAAAAGATAAAAATTTTTAAAAATCACAGGATTATAATTTGAATATGTCATAGTTTCTTGTTAAAAAATAAGTTTGAGACTTTTTAAAAGAAGGAATACTCCTATAAAGAATTAATTTAATTTAGAATTAGAGATGGAAAAATCTATGTTAACCTCATTGAAAAGTGACCCATATGCAATGTATCGTTTCGCAATTCTCCTGTATATCTGTTTATTTATCTGTAATACTGTAAATCTGGTTATTTATCTGTGATTCCGTATATATGGTCAATTATCTATGATTCCGTATATATGGTCAATTATCTATGATTCCGTATATCTGGTTAATTACTGAAATGTTGTGTATCTGGTTAATTATCTGTGATACTGTATAGCTGATTTATTATCCATTAAATTGTATATCTGGTTAAATATCTGTGATTCGGTATATCTGATTAATTATTTGTGATACTATTTATCGAGCTAATTTAATTTCCAGCCAGAAAAATTTAACACTATCTTATTCTCCTTTTAAATCATTTAGAAAAAAATAAAAGATAGTTTGAAGACTGTGAATTGTGAGATTGAAGTTGGTTTAGATAATTATGCAATATGAAATACCTATTTATAAATATTTTTTGAATAAATTGCATAAAATATTGAATTTACGCTGCACAAATATATTTTCTAGTATTTATCTGCGTAATGAAAAGCAAACATGTTCTTGATTATTAATTAATAATTTTTAATTCTGCATTTGAATGCTTCGTTTTAAAATTCTTCAATCTGAATGTTTCTGCCAAACGAAACGAAAATAAGTTCATTGTAACTGAAGTGAAATGATGCATTTCAATTCTTTCGATCGATATCATTATGAATGAATCGAATATGATTAATTTTTTTCTTAGGATAGCTTTGTCTCAAGAAACCTTGCTCTTTGCCTCTTTTTTTTTTGAGAGGGTACAACTTCTAAAGCGAAAATATTGGAATACTAATAGAAAATAATTTTCAAAATGTTTATCTTTAGATTTATTAATAAATATTACATAAAATATGAACTAAACTACTAAATGCAGGCATTTTTTTTTAGAAAATTATATTTATCTGTTATGCTTTTCAGTTCAATTCTAAATAAATAAAAATTTCTAAATAAAATTCAATTTTTTTTCTAAACAAATTTCAATTCTAAATAAAAACTTCTTTATTTAGTTTCGTTTACATCTAATTTTATTTTTAATATATTTATCTTTTCGAAGGTGCATATAAAAATAAAAATAATCTGAGTTGTTTTCATCCCCAGATTTTTGAAATATTTAATTAAAAATAACATGAATTCCAAGATTTTTAAGATGTTCAAATAAAAATAACTTGAGTTGTTTTCATCCCAAGATTTTTTAAGATATTTAAATAAAAATAGCATAAATTGTTTTCATCCCATGATTTTTTAAGATATTGAAATAAAAATATTTTGAAGGAAAAAGTTCTGCATCTTTCATTGCTAAAAATAGTCGCGTATCTGAAGTTTTTCTTCAATTGTCTACTATCAGTTTAACCGAGTGGCTAGTGCTCGAGCACTCAGTACCACAGATATCGGGTCCGAGTCCCGGCGGTGCCATGGATGTTTGTAGTGGTTCGAAATCCTTAGGTCCCGGTCTAACAGGATCGTAGCGCGTTGCGGGGGTAGTGTTACTCCGCGTCCGTAACTCACCTTCAAGCTACACGCATCTCCTGGGTAGTGCTAAGTAAGTAATGTCGGTGCGGCGCTTGCCTTAAAGCATAAAAGACAAGTGTCTAAGTGTTTGCCAGCTGCAAAAAAAAAAATAATAATAATAATTTTTCCTGATAAATCTCAAATACCTACTTATCAAGTCTCACAATTGTTAGCAAAAATATGAAAGCTCAGACTTTTAATGTGGCATTTATTTCGTCTGTTTGCAGAAAAATGGCTATGCCGATGATTGGAAATGGTTGATTTGATTTGTCGCTCTATGGTCATTTTTTTGCACACTACTTTTCAGGCTAATACTATAGACCAGGGACCTACAGTTTTGCAGTTAACTACAGTTAACATGCAGCAATTTCCTTTAGGCGTCGAGACACTTAAGAAATTGCTAATTGTTCTAGCTGTCTTAGAACAAGTTTTTCAAAGAAAGCAAAAAAAATAGTTTCCTTGTCATTTATATATGGAAAGAAAACTTACTATTGCTATTACTCTATGATATTGTACATCTGTTGAATTATCTGTGATACTATATATCTGGTTAATAATCTGTGATAAAGTTTATCGAGCTAATTTAATTTTTGTCAAAAAGTTAACACTATCTTATTCTTCTAAGTAATTTAGAAAAAAATAAGATAAAAAAAAAAATGCGCGATAGTTTTGAAGACTGTGAATTGTGTGAATGAAGTTGATTTAGATAATTATGTGATATGAAATTCCTGTTTTTAAATATTGTATTAATAAATTGCAAAAATTATTGAATTTATGCTACACAAATATAGTTTCTGATATTTATCAGAAGTTGTTTTCATCCCAACTAAGATATTTAAATAAAAACATTTTGATGGGAAAAATATTTTCCTCGCTAAATAATCACGTAGTAATTTTCTTCAATTGTTTACTACCAGTCTATAAAGGACCACCTCTCTTTCGCTACACCATGAAAAAATTATTTCTTCGTCTTTTGTATACGGAAAGAAGAAAAGGGAAAGAAAACTTACTTGATGCACGAACACATCGGGCCCTCCGTCAACGGGTGATAAAGCCCCATCCTTTGGCGACATTGAACCACTTACATTTACCCTCCGTCTGTGTGATGATGATGCCGATGCCCCTTCCGAGGATGCCCCCTGCACAAACACACAAAAATACATAATTAGTACAATAATACAAACGCATTTACATTCATTTTATACTTTTGAGAGACGAATTGCTATTGTTTATTAAAAATGCTGCGCAGCTAAATGTATTAATATAAATCACGTTTAAGGTTTCATGAAAATATATATTTATATATTACAGCAACAAATGTTATTAAAAAGCAGTGTAAGAAAGACTAAAATTTTTAACTTTTCTACCTAAAGAAAAAGCATATGTGTGGTAAAAGAAATTCACAAAACATTTTTTTCAAAATTATTTTAATTACATAATAATTTATTGATATTTGTGAATTAATTTTATTTGAATGCCACAATAATTTTAATCATAAACAAGTAATAAAAAAAAAAAAATTTTTAAAGTCGATTCCTACTTAGGTCAACAAAGAAAAAATTTTATTTTAGTTACTTTTTATTAAATAATTACATTTAATAAAAAATATCTAATATCTTCTATAAGAGAAAATTTGCTAAATATCTTATATAAGAGATTTTTTTTTCTCCCATATAAAACTAAAATTAATTCATTAAATTTAATGAATTAATTAATATTGAAAAACTGTATTAACATCAAGTGTCACTAAAGTTTAAAATGTATTTGAACTCGGGGATAAATAAAAAGTATTTTATGAACGATTGAAAAGTTGAACAAGATATATAAATATATATAGGGAGGGTGTGTAATAGTAGTAGGAATTGAAAAAAAAAAAAAAAAAGAATGTAACTTGAAATAATTTCACAAAATTATTTTTTTTTTTTTTAAATTTCATTTTTTTATTTATTTGTTTATATAATTTATGTCATTGGTCTCAACTGAAGTTTGTTACTAAAATTCGTGTGTGTAAAGCTACAAATACAATGTGGTCATAATCAAAATTGACCCTATTCAGTAGAGATAGGAATAACGGTTAAATTTACGTTAACGGGTTAATCAAAGCTAATCAAAATTAATGGTTAATTTTATTTTTTCTATATTTAAATTTAGCTATGTACATGAATACTATTCAAGTGACAGTAACTTTGAATTGGAACATAGAATACATTCATTGAAAGTTCTATCAGAAGAAATTTGTTATTTTTAGTTGTACTTTCTGTATACATGTATCGTATATATATATATATATATATATATATATGTCCAAAAAATTAAAAATTTCTAATTAAATATAGGTTTTTTAAATAAATTAATTAATACATACATAAATGACACAAAGTCCACCAATATTCAAAAGAAAATCCCAGAATAACTCCAGCTTTGTTTTTACACCAGCCTCAATCGAGGTACAGCAAATAATTTTTCTTTGTCTTACAAAAACCAATTCTGGTGTTTACAAAGGGGAAGTGGGGGCGGGTAAGGCAAAACACTGTTATAATTTATTTTTTTTCTAATTTACATGATTTTCGATTGTTATTGAGATTAGAATTCGAGCCATCAAGTTCCTCGAGAAAATTCATATAAGAAATAATCAAAATCGATTAATTTATTTGTTATACAGAGGACAAATAAATTATTTTTCTTCATCAGAATATTTAATGCATAATCAAATATACCATTCAAATATTAAAGTGGCCAATAATTTATTGTAAAAAAAGATTATTTTAAAAACCCTTACAGTTCAAAAACTAAAATGTAATTCTTTGGTAAGTTTTAAGAGAATTTTCCTACTAAACAGGAATGATCTGTCCTACCTTTAAATTTCTCCCTACAAAATTTTCAAGAGACTGATTGCAAAGCAGTAGAAATTTCTTTCTATCAAAAATAAAGTTTGATTGAAACTACCAATGCATTTGAAAGTGAACAATTAATAATAATAATATTGAAAATTTGTTGAAATATTTTGTTTGAACCACTTTCGAAAATCGCATTGAATTTTATGAATTACTTTTTCTGTTTATTTAATGCTACGACTTTCCTATGAGTTGCAAAAATGATTTTGCCGTAATATGTTATCTCTAAATAAAAATCTACAAATATTTTTTATATTATATTGTACATTTATTTATTTATTAAGAAAAAAAAAATTCTACAAGATGATAATATGACAAACCATGGAAAAATTAGAAAAATTCATCATTGTCAGACAAGGTGAATTGGAAAAGAAATTGTAAGTAACAAAACTTTTCAGACTATGATAAACGGATAGGAACATGGATGCATTCAGGCCTCTATACAATAAAAATTTTCGCAATCATGTATTTGGTATAGATAAAAAATAAATAATACATTTTACATTTTTAATCTATTGTCCCATCTATAAATGTATTTTTATGCTAAAAATAAACACTCTATTAGACGAAAAACATGTTTTACCATAATTTTTAATTTATTACAAAGATAACATCATTGTATTAGCATATTTTATTTTGACAAATTTTGTTCAGGAAAAAAAAAAATTTCATAAAATTAATAAATTAGAAGTATGAAAACACAAGAAATTATATCTTATAGTATTGTAATATTATAGTAATCTATCATAGAGCAATGTCATTTGCAAAATATCTATTAAGCTGCACATATAATTTCACTATAGAAAAGCAATTAAAAATAAAATAGATAATTTTAACAATAAATACATAATAACTATTAAATCGTAAAAATATTAAATTTTGACGGAATTCATATATACTAAGTTTATATAGTGTTAAAAAATAAAGCAGTCGCAAGTACAAGCATTGATTTTTAACTCGAGTTAAATTTAACGCAACTCTTAAGAGATACGTTAAAATCAACATTGGACAGGGCAAACCTCTCAAAGCGTTGAATTTAACAGGCCTTAAAATAAACGTATTCCTCTCTAAAAGTACTAAATTTAACTGTAACTAAAATTAACGCGAATCCTGAAACCACATGCTAGAGGGTGAAAGCACTGTTAAAATTAACCGCACTAATCAATGCCTGCCTTTTCGAACAGATGAACCGACACAAAAATTAATGTCTCTCCAAAAGGCATCTAGAGACAAAAAATAAGGTACCAATGCTAAAATTAACCGCTGATTCTTACTTTCTTCAAATGCAGTTGACCACTGATTTTCGTCAACGTAGTTAAATTAATGGCTACGTTAATATATTCACACAAGCCTAGTATCAAGAGCCATCTGTTGCTTGATTTAATGATTGGAAGAGCACGAAATTTCGTCGGGAATTAATAAAGATTTGGAAAGGAATATTCCATGAGATAATAAAATCAGTTTCAAAAGTAGCCGAAAGATGGAAATAAGCACTTGGTAATGTGAGACTTATAAAATGAGCAGCACCAGTGCCGAAAATTAACTTAACTTCATTCTTTTTTTTATTGTGAATTTTGTAGTTCATGCTCGATGCACCCTTATGAACCAAGAATTCTATTCAGTGTAGGCGCATTCTCTAGCTAAAACGTAATAAGTCCAAAGGAACTTCATCTTAATTCATTAAAAAAAAACAAATCTTATACAGGCCCTAAAGTTGACAGTTGATTTAAGTTATTCTCCACTGCTAAATCTGGGGATTGAGATGGCCATTGAATGACCATTTTTGTATGTTAAGGTAGAAACTGACTATTGGCCTAATCGGACAAACTTGTTTTGCTACCTTAAACATGAAGCAAACCGCTGTTGCCACTCAAATAATAAGTTCATCATTATGCGTTCATCCAATGTTTATCTTCCTTATTTCAATTGAAGCCTTATATCGCCTATTTTCGCGATAACTATTTATGGCAGGTTACATGACTTTTCTCCTACGCAATCAAGTTCACCATTATAAATGTATTGCTTTAATGGCAAAGCGGGTTTGCTCCACGTTGAAGTTAACAAGATAAGCCTGTACGATATAGGCTTTATTGATTTAGATTTAACTTATTAAAACTGGAGAAGAGTTGCTGCATCTTGCAAAAAAGGTTTCATAATCCAGATAGTGTCTTTTGTTATCTTTTACATTTCAAATATGGCCCAATTGTAGCTTACGTTGCAGAAAAAAATTTGCGCTTGTAAAAATTACTTGCCTTTGATGTAAATTATCTGTTACATATGGCGCTTATTGGAGATTTTTATTTCATGTTATTCCCCTTTCAATGAAATTAATTCTCCTACCAAATTGTGTGCAATTCTTGTTGTTAAATCGAATTACAGATCCCTCTGAGTAGTATCAGCTTTCAAATATTGCCTTTATTTTTGTTATCAGATTATTTGTTCATATTCCAGATACTGCCTTTTTGCCATTTTTTACAGTTCAAATATGGCACTCTTGTAGCCTGTGTTGCAGATAAATTTGCGTTGTAAAAATTACTCGCCTTTGTTGTTACATATACCTCCTATTGAGATTTTTTGTCTCACTTTATACCCCTTTCAATAAAATTAATCCTCTCACCAAATTGTGAGCAATTCCTGTTATTAAATAGAATTACAGATGCCTCAATAGTATCAGCGTTATTGAGGTTGCGTGGTATCAGCTTAATTATTTACCCATTTCTTAAAATGACATTAGAATTTAAAGGTGAATTAAATTTCTTAAATTTACTTTACGATTGGAATTTGTACATTTAAATTAAGAATTTCTTGAATTCAAATTAAAACATGGTGAATTTTACAATGGAAAAATAATGCAACCTGGCTTTCACATTATTTACTATTTACCTTATCATTAAAATATTACCTTGTCATTTGTGTAAAATTCACTGATCACAGATCAGTTAAAATGGTTTGCAGTTGATGAGTTCACACAAATCGATACCATTGTAACACGATCTATATTTTAATTATTCGTTTTCACCTAAGCTAAAGAACTGAGGGCTATTATAATGAAAACTCATGAGAGTAAGACTTTTAAACATTTATTTACTCATTTAAAAATTTTCATAATTTTTAAACTACCTACATAACAATTTTAATAGTGAAATAAACATTTTTTATGTAATTTCAAAAAAGGTATCATTTTTTGAAAACGAGCAATAAATTATTATTTAACGTAATAAATAAAATAGAGAAAATTTATTATTAATTATTGGTGAAATGATTAGAAATATAATGAATTCAACTTTATTACACAAAATATTTTGTTTTGAGTATTAAATTCACTTAAATAAATTCCTGCAAAAAATGTAATTCCTTAAAAGTTTAGTAATTATTGAATATTAATCATAATATTTTCATTGTTTTTTACATGATTTTTATTTTCAAAGCTGAACACTTCAATTAATTATCACATCAAGTACATTAAGCTAAAATCACATAAGAATAATACTTTTTTTATATAAGGATTATTTTTTTTAAATATAAGGATTATTTAAGTAAGTATAAGCTGTTTTTTATAAGTATAAGGATTATTTTTTTAATCTTTGAATCGAACTATAAATTTCAAAATCAAAAAGGTTTGTTCTTAGAATTTTACTGATAGAAAAACAAATTATTCACTTAAAAAAACCCTTTAGCAAAAAAAACGCACTTTCAGAAAAAGCTAGATTTAACAACTTGAAGGTGAAGCCTTTTACGAAATGTGGAAAATACCATAACCATGTGATTTCATCATTTCAAAATCAAAGTTTTTTAAATAAATGATTAAGAACATGAAAATTTTTTTTCTAAAAAAAAAAAAAAAAAACTATAGAATGTAATAAATGATGAAAAAAAAAAAAAAAAAAATCCTACACATTTTCAAATTTTCCTGAAATATTGACAAGGTTACAAATAAATATTGAGTCTGCAGCAAAGTGCATTTTTTATTGATATAACAAACTTTTCGCATATGTTTTGAAGTTTTTAAAAGACCAGCTTAAATTTTAACTCACGTCCAGAGAAATCTGTGCTTTCCCTGCTGAAGAGGAATTTTTATTCCACGACCATTTTTCCTGGAGAGAATTTTCGAAGAACACAAATCAGTGTAGGGCTTTTCAACGTTTTTTTCCCTTTTTTTTCTTTCCCTCTTTGTTCCCTCTCCGCACTTTTCAGGAAAAGCTAGATTTAACAACTTGAATGTGAAGCCTATATATATTTACTAAATGTGGAAAATATCATAACCATTATTATATGTGATTTCATCATTTAACAAAGTAAAATTAAAAAAAATGTTAAAGTCAATTCCCACTTTTTTTTTCACTATATTGTAGAAAGTCCTTTATAAATAATTTTCATTCATTTTTTTTTCTCTCTCTCTGGCATACATACTTTCCATCTCTCTCAGTAATTTATTCACATGTTTCAATTTCCATTTTGTTCCCTCCTTGACTCAGACTAGAACCCAGAATGAAAAAGAATCTAAAAAAGAAATATTTTTCCAGCTACACGTATTCACGTATTTATTCCTAAATTTATATCCTGCTAAATATCTTATATAAGAGAAATTTTTTCTCCCATATTAAACTAAAATTAATTAATTAAATTTAATTACTGAATTAATATTTGAAAAACTGTATTAACATCAAGTGTCATCCAATACAAATTTTAAAAAAATGTATTTGAACTTGAGTGGATGACTAAAAAGTATTTTATTAACGATTGAAAATTTTAACAAGATATATATAGGGAGAGGGAGAGCTAATAAAAGGAATTGAAAAGTAATACAATATCAATACGAAACAAATTTCATGACTTAATTTTTAAGTTTACGTTCAAAGTAAATTTGAATTCAAGTTTAGTAATTTAAATAAAATTTAAAAAAAGAAGAGAAAGGATAAAATACCTGATTTATATGAATGAGCATTTATAAAATCAACAATTTTTACTGACTATTAAAAAGTTTTAAAGAAACAATGTAGTGTATAATAAAAATACTCTTTTATATATATATGTAAGAATCGGAGAGTATTTTATTACTTATTTCTTAAATAAAAGGATAATAAAATTGCAAATATTGGATAGTTATTCTGTTTTTATTTACAAATCTTACAAATTGTTAATAACTGAAATAAAAACTGTATTTTGTCTAACATAATAAACCTATTTTTAATAAAATAAATTTAAATTTATTGGATTATGGACTTTGGAAATAAAAAATAAGAATATTGATTAGATGGCTTTACTCAAAATATACATTAATATAAATATTAAATATTACACTCAATGTGTTCATCAAATAATTTTAAATATATTTTCAGAATTATCTATAGATTATTCATATAGCATGTTAAATAGGTAATCATAAATTTTATTTAATATTTAATTCAATTTAACGTTGACGTCGTTATTTTCCTGTATCACTGTGATAAATAATTCAATTTTTAATATACATAATGAAAAAGTCAAGTCTAATGTATAATTAGGAATATAATATCCGTTTTAGCATTAGTTAGTAAGGAATATAATATCTAATGTATAGTTAGGATTTTAAAATATATTTTTAGAAATATCTATAGTTTATTCATTTAGTATGCTAAATATGTAATAAATTTTGTTTAATATATAATTCAATTTTTGATGTACATAATGATAAAGTCAAGTCTAATGTATAGTTAGGAATATAATATCCGTTTTAGTATTAGTTAGTAAGGAATATAATATCTAATGTATAGTTAGGATTTTAAAATATATTTTTAGAAATATCTATAGTTTATTCATTTAGTATGCTAAATATGTAATAAATTTTGTTTAATATATAATTCAATTTTTGATGTACATAATGATAAAGTCAAGTCTAATGTATAGTTAGGGAATATAATATCCGTTTTAGTATTAGTTAGTAAGGAATATAATATCTAATGTATAGTTAGGAATTTAAAATATATATTTAGAATTATTTATATCAATTTAACGTTGCCGTCATTATTTTCCTGAATCACTGTGATAAATGATTCCATTTTTAGTAAACATAATGAAGAAGTCAAGTCTAAAGTATCCAATATTTTTCCTTGCTGGCTTTTTTTTTAATAAACACTATTTAGTCCAAACATATTGCCATATATGCCTAAAAAGTTCAACAGAGTAAAATTATATAATTAAAACCATGCAAATTTCCCCAAGTAAGAAGTTCGTTGCATCGCAGGCCGCGGACATGCATTTGTACATTACCCTCAAATCTACAACTGCCATCTACAACAGCACACTATCTTTTTTTTTTTTTTTTTTCATCACTTTCGTTTTCCTGTTCGCCCTGGGAGAGAGGAGGGAGGGAGAAAAAAAACTGATTCTCTCCTCAACACCTTTCACTCTCCTTCACCTGGGGGCCCACGGGCGGAAGAAGTTGATCTTAAGAGGGCCCCCCGAAAAGAATGGGGGAGGGCACGCGATCACGAGAGGTTATTATTATTGCACACACTCCACAGTAGTCATTTACCTTTCGCCTCATCCCGGCCCCGTGCCGACTGCTGCTGCGAAGGTCACGGTCGCAGTCAATGCCTCAAGGTTGCAAAAAGATTTTTTTTTTTTTTTTTTAACTGTCGTCGGCAGATTTCTTTCCGGTCTTTTTTTCCTGACTTCAGGAAAGAGTTAAACGCATTATTTGAATTTGACGGCGGACAGATGTGCGGAAGGGGTACGAAGGTGCTTCCGTTTCGGGTATCGTTTGGGATTGTTAAGTTTGGTGGTTTTAAGAGGTGAGAAAAGGGTTGATTTCTGATAGTTGAAAACTGTAGTGGGATTCAAAGGATTTTATCCTTGCGTTAGAATCAAACTGTTCCGATTTATAGTCTAATATATATATATATATATATATATATATATATATATATAACTGCTCGTATATATATATTAGGTTGGTGCATAATTATCAGGCGTTTTTAAACGATATTATCAGGCTGTCTTAACACTATTTATTATTTAAAAGGAAACGATAATGACGAATATGAGTGTTATCGACAAAGCATTTTTATAACCTAAAAATAGAAGGATATTTTTATTCATAAATAGATAAAATATTGTGAATTTTTATTAAAATCTAGCACAAAGAAACGCCTCATAATTATGCACCAACCCAATATATATATTCTCTCCCCATTTCACTATTTTTTTTTTTTTTTTTTTTTTGCAACAACAGAGTCATGTCTTGTTCGTTTAAGCCCTGAGTCGTTTTTATTTAGTTGGATAAACAAGGACAATAGTTGTCATTGCTTATCTAGCAAATATTGAGCCATTAGGCTCTGTGTAGAATACCACAAAAAACTTCCATTTAAGTATCTGAAATTCTTATAGGGGATTTATAGTCTAATCTTATACAATGAATTAAATTCAACGAAAAAAAGCTAGATTTGGAAGTAGTGTTTACTTATACTAAAATTACCACGTGCTATCTCTGAGATTAATTGCAGTGCCCCTAATGACAAATCTTGTTAGCTAGAGATTTTGCTTTATCAACTTTTAACAATTATTATCAACTTTTGTCAGCAGTAATTAAAGAATGTTTGGTAAAATAAAACAACAATGCGAAATTGAAAATCGATGACGATATTTATGATTTTCTAGTATCAAATAATGTCCCGGCTTTGCCATGGATGTTTGTAGTGGTTCGGAATCCACATTAAACAGTAGAGCATTGGGCGTAGGGCTGACAACTTTATCCCGTAAAAAGAAATTATTTCCTGTCCTGTAGGCAGACGGCTTTGGACTACCATGGAGCTATTGCGCCGATGAAGAACAAAAAAGAAGTTACAAAATAATGAGGAAAAGATAAAAAAAAAAATAATAAATAAAACTAAACTGCAAATATGATTTCTTTGAATATTTTACAAGAGTTATTAATAACTTAATTAAAGTACGACCATTATAATATAAATATTATACACCATTATAGATTCTAATCTATAAACTGCAAATATGATTTTGTTTTCTAAGGCAGAATAGCTTTATCATTAAATTTTTTATTTTATTCGTATTAAAAATAAGCAAAATTTTAATTAAACATTGATTCAACAAAGTAGAATCTTTTTTTTTTTTTTTTTTTAATATAATAGAAAACTTCACATTACTATTTAAAAGAAAAGTAACTGAAGTTCATATAATAAAAGAATATGTGAATTTAAATGCTTTGGAATTTATTAATAAATTAACAACTTTAAAAAAATGGAAACAAGATTTCGTTTAATTTATTTCATAATCAATTTATTTATAAACATTCCTTTGATTTTTTTAATATGATGATTAATATGTCTGAATAAAGTACTAATTTTTTTTTAAATAAATTTTTCGTAGCCCCATGTTGCTGAAAATAATTTTTTTCTTCGTAATTTCGCTTGCAGTTATAATATAGAACAAGAATGTATTAACAAACATCCATCATTTTGAAATTAATTCAATTTTTTAAAAAAAATTAAAACATAGAAAATTTAAATATAAACAGGAAAAAAAAAGCCATTTATTTATTTATGCAAACATTAAGAACCAATATTATTTATTAATTTTAAAATTGAGTCAAATGCTAAAACTAAAGCATTTTATTCAATTACGTTGAAACAAAAATATATCAAAAAAATCCGAAAAGTTATGTATTGTAAATTTCAATTTTAAAAAATAAGAAAAAGATTTTCATGTAAGAAAATTAATAGATTTTAAATTGTATGTGACCTTAGAATTTTATTAATTTTTTCTTTTCAATCTTCAGCAAATATTTATTAATTTAATTAAATAGTAATAATCCAAATCATTTTTATCATAATGATTTAAATATTAATATATTCGTCTGATAAAACAATAAACAGCATAACTGAAATATAATAATTTAATATAAACTCAGTTTTAAAATAAAATTCTTTTCAGGTAATGTTCATAAAAAAAGTAGTAGACTTTCTTCTTAAATAAAAATTATATCATAATTAATTAATAAAATCATTAATCAAATTATTATTAAAAAAACTTTTAAAAAAATCTTTTCTTAACAATTATTGTAATAATATCTGTGTAAAGTAATTCACTTTTGAATCAAAAGAAATTTAAAATTATAAATAATATAAGATAAAACGACTTTAATCTGATTAAGAAATTACTTCAGAAAAAGAATTATATTTTTAGACAAAGTTAGAATTTATCTTATTAAGAAATCATTTCAGAAAAAGAACTATATTTTTAGAAAAAGTTAGCATTTAATGCATAACTCATCATTGGTATATTCAATCTCTATACTTGAGTTAAAACATTATTTTTTTGTGAGCATACTAAAAAGGGCTAATCGTTTTAAACATTATCTACTATTAATAATCACAAATCATTTTAAAGATCTTTTATCTTTCAAAACAAAATATACATTTATTTTGTTTTTTATAGAATATAAATTTAAAATATCTTAAAATCTAAAGCAATTTTATTAATAACAAAAAAAAATTTAATTGATTGCTTGTGAATAAAACATTTATTAAATAATTCAAATTAATTCGTTTTTAAATTCATTGTTTTCAGAACATAATAAAATTTTAATATTTTTTTTTATAATATAGTTTCTTAAATTAATATTTATTTATTTCAAAAACGAAACTTAGAATTTATTTACTAAAACATTTACATTTTGCAATTACGTTTAGTGATAAATGACATAATTTGATCAATAATAAAGGAATAATTAGAATAATAATAATAATAATAATGGAATTCAAATAATAATAAGGGAATTCTTTATTTAAAAATCGTTTGATTGAAGCATCAATAATATTTGTAATTATCGTAACCGTTAAAATAATTGTTTTAACATAATGAAAATAAATGAAATAACACTAGTTTTTAATTATATAAAACATAAAATAAAATAATGGATTACAAAAAAAAAAAAAAAAAAATGGTATAAAATTGGAGATATTATGTAAAATTCAAATTCCGTAAACAGCTTCAAATGTATCAGATAATCAATTACAAAAAGCGAAAATGTTATCTTATTATTCAACGTTGTGTGCGCAGGTAAGTTGAATGGATAATATTTACCTACAAAAACATGGAATTTTCTAGAGAATAAGATAAAGCAGTAAGTTTTGGAAATGCATTGTTTGCGTAAAAAATACGTAAGTGCCTCACTCGAAACTTTTACGATAAAGCTTTCCACTCAAGATACTATTATATGCATAAAATTGCCCTTTTAATGCGAATCACGATTTTTACTGTTTTGCATCGGTTAAAATATGCGATAAAAAAATGTTTGGTAATCATCTTAGAAATAAAATTTAATTCCTTGCAAAAAATGATGTTTTGCCAAAAATATAGCAACAAATCTATATGATTCGAATAAGGATCAATATTTTAAATGAATTGGTAGGTAAAATAAACTAAGAATAGAATATTCATGTTTATTTCAAAGCAATACTAAATCAGTGGATACAAAATTAAATCGCCGTTTATACAGTTTATAAGCAATGTATAAATTGTTTACATCATTATCATTTTATCATTTTTTTGCAAGAAAAGGCATATATGCAAGGCATATATATTACTAAATACATATTTCTTTTCAATAACATTTATATATATTTGTGAGCCTTTTCTTCATGAGCATTTTCATAAATTATATTAAAAATATTTTCTGAATATATATATATATATTTCTGAAAATAAATATTTTTTTCTGAAAAAAATTTTTTATAAAGAATTATAAAAAAGCATTAAGTAAATAAGGTAACTAAAAATGTAATTTAAAAGTTTTAAATTATTCATTTCATAAAACGAGAAAGAAATGTTATTAATATGACATTCTTATAGTTAGTTCTAATAAAATGACAAAATGCTTCCTTATTAATAAGCATGCATATATCTTTATCCAACTTTTTATAAAACATTATTTTCAAATAAAAAAAAGCGTTGATTTTATGGAGTTATGTTTCTTGAAAACCTTTAAATCAGTTATGAAAATTAAATTATTTTTTTCATTCATTAAAAGCAATGAAATGCTGGATTTAAAATGGAAGTTTGGTACTTCGATTAAATATTTAAAAAATAAAATTTATGATTGCAATAATGTAACTTTCATGTTTTTAAACATTAATTTATTGCAATTTTATTTTTTGTAAGCAATGGAGAATTAGAATATATTTTAATTTTAATTTATAAATATTGCATTTTTGAACACATTCATCTAAAGGGTTTATTTAGGAAGATATACTTTCAACATCAACAACAAACAAAACAATGATTTTTCAAATGCTGAAATTCTTTTTTAATCTTAACTGCAAGAAAATAATAATTTGTATGTACATAAATTTGAAGTATTAGCTGAATTGCGTATTTAAATTACAAAACCGTTAATAATAAATTAGGTGAACAACATTTATATTCACCATTATCTCGAAAAAAAATCACATCAAATGAAATCTTATATGATATATATTCATCATATAATTGTTATATATGCATGCTTTATAAAAATTACATCAAATGCTATTGCTATTGCATTTTTATATATGCAGATATATGCATGCTTCTTAATTAGGAAACATTTTGTTGTTTTATTAGAATTAAATATAAGGATGTCATATTAATAGCACTTCTTTCTCGTTTTATGAATGAATAATTTAAAAACTTTTAAATTACATTTTTGATTATTTTATTTATTTAAGGCTTTTTATATTTCTTTATAAAAAAAAATTACTGAGAAAAAAATATTTTTAATAGAATTATGAAAAAATGCTTATGAAGAAAATAAGAATTTTTTTCGCTTATATATATATATATATCAGTTTTTCAAATACTATAATTCAAATTTTTTTCTCCGTGGATGTCAATGCCCTTGTTCAAAATCATACATATAGTCTTTCATAAACATCAGTTTGATATACTTTCACAAATTAATACGAATTTTTATATATATTTTTTCCAATCCATCTCTTCATCGGCGAATTGTTCGAGATTAAAAGTGTGAACCTGAATCCAAGAAATCTAATTACACATTTCGCTCACATCAAACAAAACCCAGAACTGAATTTAGAATCTCAGTATTGAAAGGGACTCGGAAGCATAACAGCACCAAGTGAAAAAATTAGGGGGTGGGAATGAGATGGGTCGGAACCTACAGTGGGGTAGAACCTGGACCGAACAGATTCCCTATTGTCCCACCCCACAACGTCTGCCATCCTTTTACACGTGCTTCGGGGGTGAATGACCCAGCAATGGGTACGATGAACCACCCCTCATTTTTTTTTTTTTTCTTTTTAATTTTCAAATCTCTTGCACCACCACAACATCGTAGTGGTACAAGTTCTCTATATACTATAAAACGTTGTTTTTGATAAAACTTCGAGATTTTTCAATGGAGCTATAGACTAATTTTAGGTATAACTACAGTAAAAAAGCTAAAGAAATTCGTTTTACTTTAATTCTTTTTTAAATTTATTAAAATTCTGTGAGTTTATAATATTTCATGATTAAATAAGTAATATTATAAACTGATGTTTTATTAAATTTAGTTTTTTAAATTAAAATTTTATTAAAGGGAATTGAGCTTCATTACAAGCTCAATTCCTTTTAACAAAATTTTAAATAGTTTTTGAAACATAAAATATTTTTATACAAATTTAGTTTAAGCTTTGGAAAAAAAAAAAAAAATTTTTTGGCGTTATCAATTGAAACCCATCTAAATATTGAATAGTTTTCACCATTTTAATAATGCATTAATAAAAAATATATTCTGTAAAGTTCTTTACGAAATAAACACCAAAGCTGTTATAATTTAACAAAATCCAACAACATTACATTCGCCAAAATTTTAAATAAACAGAGTGTATATAGAGTGTAATTATTGATAAATAATTTATGGATTTAATTAATTACAACATTTTTTTTTTTTATTTACCTCTTCTCAATTATTTCTAAAATATGCTACACCAAAAAATCATGCTGTCCTTTAAACTTAATTCACAAATGCATACATATGCTAAAAAATTTCAATAAAATTTGTTATAAATACTATAATCTATAAAATAATTTTGATCGTTATAAAAATAAATTATACAATATTTAAATATTTTAATTGTCAGATCTAGAGCTGACATTTAATTTATTCAGTGCTAGAATGTAGGTTTCTTCACAAACATGAGAAATCTAAAACATTTAGTACGTTAAGCATAATTTCTATGCTGGAATCCTTAATTAATCGGGTGTTAAGTTCAACTTTGTGATGAATTCTTTCGTAGAAAAAATTCCTTTTAAATGGTCTCACTTTTCCTTTAGAAATCAATTTAGTTAAGTACTAAACAGAAATTCTTCTTTGAAAGACGAACTTTTTTTTTTTTAATCTTTTTGTGGCACAGATTTAAGTGATACTAATGAACATCGTTAATCTTTTGCCGTTGAATTTAATCAAGACCTTCGCCTTTAATTTGAAAACAATGATTTCGAATACTTTCTCAATTTAAAAGCTGTTCGTGAAATTTTGTTCTCATCAACCAAAGTATTCTTGGATGCCAGTCAAGTTTCACAAATTCAGAAACATTCCTTGCTTTAAATGTGCTTAATAGAAGAAAAAAAGTAAAATTAAAGGAATACATGTTAAATGAATGTTAAATGTTTTTAGATAATGAAATTCAGTTTTCTGCCTAAATATAGCTTCCTGGTTGAATAAATCAAATTAAAACAATTCAAACATTCAATTAATATAGTATTATACAATTAATATAGTAAACGACAAATATTCGTCGACAAAAATTGATTTTTACATTAAGATGAATAAATATTCGCCTTCTGTTAATTGGATGTCTTTTATATGCATTAATTTGGGTAATGGTGCTATTTTTGCTTAAAATAGTATTTTCACTTAAACTTTACTGCTTAAAACAAAAGATTCAATATACGCATATAAGAAAAATTGCATTTAAATGAATGTCAAATATTTTTCGATAATTAAATTTAGTTTTCTGCTTAAAAATAACTTTCTGGTACAATAATACAAATTAAAAAAATCCAAACATTCAATTAATATGGTATTATACAATGACCGAATATTGATTTTTGCATTAAGTTAAATGAATATTCGTCTTCGATTTATTGGATGTCTTTTACATATAACAATTTGGTAAATTAGTGTTACTAAACATTAATTGATATCATACAAGAAATTTATCGAGATATACGATCCATTTATAGATATATCTGTCCTTTACTGGCCAAATATATTTGAAACAAAAAGCTAAATCATTTTAAAAGTAGATTTAACATTTTTATTATATAAGATGATAAAGTTTGTAGTATTTTATTATCCTATAGAAAACTGAAATGCTATAATAATTCATTAAATTACTTTAGACATTATGCTTTACCAAATAAAAAATTGTGTTGATTAATTCATATAAAGAAAATAAAATTTTTTTTTGGAGCTTTTCAATTTAAAGAAAAATTTTCTAAAATAAATATAGTGAAGGATTTGTAAAAGCTTTTTTTTTCCTTTATACTAATGAAGTGTTATATGCACTTGTTCATTTATGATTTTTATTTTAACGAGAGAGAAAAATATTCCGTCACACATTTTATTTTTTCCTTTTTAAGCCAAAAATTCATGTTTGAAGTTTATATAGAGCATGCCAGACAAGTAATATACGCATGGAATTTTGTCAATCTAATTCTAAAAATGGAATTCTGTATATTTAAAAAGATTTGGATTTTTTATTTTTCATTAGAGGAAAAATAAATCTTACTCTTATTTTTAATATTCTTGCTATACATTTGATTTTTAGATTTCATAACGTAAACAGGGCAAGAATATAATAGTAGCTAAATGGGATTGTTAAAATTTTATAATATTTCATTACAATAATAATAAAAAAAAAAAAAAAGGTTTAAGTTAAGAGTAAAAAGTAATGCTTTAAACATTTTTTAATTATCTTTTTGATGAAAATACATTAAATTTCAGGAAAATATTTTGAAACAAAAATAATTTAAAATTCTGTTGAAAATTTTAAAATTGGTAAATATTAATTAAATAAAATTTCTTCTTTTAGTTAGCTTAACAATCATATTTATGTATATTAAAAATTTAAAAATATAAATGATCTAAGGAATGATTTTGGAAATAAAATCAACAATTCTTCGAGACTAATATTTACAACTATGATAATTTTCTTTCAATATGGTTTCATTATTCTATAAATGATACCTAAGTAAATAAAATCATATTTTAAAATGTACAATAATAATTTTCATGTAATAGACAAAATATTAGAAATTTAAATCCCTTTAATTACGGAATATAACCATAAGAATAGATTTTTTATTATAATAATTAAATAATCTGTAGTTACAAACGCCTTTTTTATGGCTGAAAATGCATAGTTAAAAGTTTACTGTATTTTGGACATGGTTTATGAAACACATTGGGAAAATTATAAATAAGGAAAATACATCTATTAATGAAAATACTCAAGCACATACACGATGCTAGCATTTTTAATTTAAACCAAATTTCAATAGAAGATTGAAAAAGTTAAATTTCATTCTTTCACATATATTACACTCTTATGAAAATAAAATTTATAAAAAAATTAAAATAATATTTTGAAGTATGTAATAATACCGTTTTATGTAATACTATTGCAATACCTCATATTTTACTAAGTGAATTTCATGATAAAACTTGTGAAACAACATTGTGTTAAAGATTTTCCATTGAAAATTACCATAGTTTCCAGAGGCATGATTAAGATTTTTGATTAACTTAAATTCAAAAGGAAATAAATGAAATTTGGTCAATTTATCTTCCAATTTATTTTTCAATTCCATTGGACTGTAGTGAATAAAGATAGATCTTTGTTGTATACCTTTTCATTATGTCACAATTTTTTGAAAATTAGTAGTGGTAATAGGATTTGTTATTGTATACTAATCTATACTGTTTCTTAAGCTATAAAAATGCTAATTATTGTATTACAAGAACATCAACCAGATTCAATAGTCACAAATATATGAACCTTTCAATAAGCACAGTCAATCCTTGAAGTAGAAGTTAATCACAGGAACATCAAAATTCAGTAGTTAGAAAAATATTACAACCAATGAGAATTGCAAAATAACATTTTCTATTAGCTAAGTTCTCATCATGATTTTTTGGAAAGATTCCTGTTGTTTTCTTATCATATTAAGAGTTTCAAATTTGGATTTCAAAATCACATTTTCTATTAGTTCTTATTCTTGAGTTCTCAGTAGAATTTTGGAAAAATTCCTGTTGTTTTCTCATAATTTTAAGAGTTTTCAAATTTGGAAGAAAAAAAAAAAAAAAAAAAAAAGACTTTTACCGACATTTTACGAAAATCAGTTTTATTTTACAAAGTTAAACAATTTTTTACCAGTACAAAACCTATTCATCTATAATAAAAAGATTATATCTCATTCATCTTTGTGACTTATATAAAAACATTGAATTATAAATTTATGATATATATATTTATAATTTTTATCTATGATATATATTTACGATTTTTATCTATGAGATAGATTAATGATAATCTATGATTTTTTTTATTTTTTTATGCTTTTTTTTATTTTGAAAATTAAATGTATCACTAAATTTATATGATTAATATTTAAACTGATAAGGAATACCAGTAAAAATTTTTATAAATATACCAAGAATGTTCAAGCAAAATTTAGCTTTTACAATTTATATCAACCAATAACTCAAGGATTTAATAAATATTGTTTATACATTTAATGAATAGAAATTTCCACTTCTTTATTTTAAAAACTAATGTTATATTTTTACAGTTATGTTATATTTTTATGTTATGCTATTTTTATTTATTTATGTTATTGTTTTATGTTATTTTATGCCAGTTATATTTTGTTATGTTATATTCTGCATTATTTAATTAAAAATGTAAGCATTTCTAGAAATATTTTACCACTTTATTTATTTATTTATCTCTTTTGTATCTGAGTTGCTCTTTTCGTACATTTATTCAAATTATATTCTTTTTCATCTCTAAATACCATAAACACATAAATTTAATCAAATTTTAATGCATAATGTTGCTAAAACGTTTTATTGAATAGATAATGCTGTTTAAAAATTAAAATTTGTATCCGAAAACGTAAACGCAATTGAATACTAGAAAATAATAATTCAAATATATACAAAATATTTTGAACATTTACTGGAGAAATAAACTGATACGAGTCTATATTCATAAATTATTTTTTATTTATTTATTATTATTTTTTAACTTAAAATAATTTATAAATTTTTTAAATATGTTTTTAAAACAAACTTGCAATAGATAAATTTTTGTTAAAACATTTTAAAATTTTAAACTCATTTCAATTATGCATTTTCTACAATAATTAAAATCGTCATTATGTACTTCATTGTTTGTTTTTGAATTTTGACAAAGCATTCGAAATATATTTATATAAGTTGAAAATATTTTATAAAGTCTTTAGCATAAATTTATTTATTTCTTTTTATTGTGAAATATTTTACCATAGTTATTTTTTGATTATATTAATATGCCTGTCTAAAATATTATCATAAAGAGAAAAGAAATCCAGTAGTTTAAGGTAAATTTTATAAACATCATTTTTGCATTTTTTGAATTTTTAAATTATTGTAGTGGTTGTAATAAATGATGTTAGCTTTCTTATAAGATAAGGAACATTTGCTTTCAAAATATAATTCTTAAAAAAGTTTTTTTCAATATTAAAATTATTATAAAAATAGCAAGCGATTTAAAAAATGTATAGTTATTATATTTTACAAAGACTGGTAAAAAATTAATTCAGTTTTCTTTTTAACCAAGAAATTGAATGGATTAAATTACTTTCATATGGCAATGAAAAGATTCATTGAAGATATATTTATATAAATATATCATTCAATGAAACATTAGTTATCAATAAAACAATGAGTGGAATAGAGTACTATTAAACATACCATGATTTATATTTACATGGATTTTAACAACAGTTTGATTATAAAAACCAATTTTACAGTATCTAATCTTCATGAATTTCTTTTTGTAACTCCATGAGAAATTAGATATGTAATAAGTTATATAAACATTAATTTTCATAAGTAATATTAGGGTTTCTTAGTTTTATTCGTTTTTCATGAAACCTAATGAAATTAAATGTTTTATTACATAGCATTTGATTTCATCAAGTTTCATATAAAAAGATTTTTATTATTTTTTAGGATTATTAAAAGTTCTTATTAATTAAATATCTAGTATAATTACTAACATTTGAAAAAATAAAGTTGACTAGATTTTAATTTATTTTAAACATAACATATTTATATTGGTTTTCTGATATCATGATTTATTATTTATATTGGAAAATATTTCATGAAAATCAAGATACTGTAAAATTTATTTACACAATTAAACTGTAGTTAAAACACCATGTAAATAAAATAAATCATGATATGTTTAATAATATTCTATTCCTCTCATTGTTTTATTGATAACTAATGTTATCATTGACATGGTGTTTTTAACTGCAGTTTGATTGTGTAAATCAATTTTACAGTATCTTGATTTTTATGAAAAATTTCCTTGCAACTCCATGAAAAATTAGATTACTATAAATTATATAAACATTAAGCTTCATAGGTAACATTAGGTTTCTTAGTTTCATTTCGTTTTCATGAAACCCAATGAAACTAAATATTTAATTTGATAACAATTGGTTTCATCAGGTTTCGTATAAAAATTTTTATTGTTTTTATAGGATTATTTAGGTCGTTATTAATTAAATATTTGTCTACTGGGATTAGTAATATTTGAAAAATAAATAAATAAAACTGTTTAGGCGTTAATTTATTTTACTACTGTATCCTTTATTCTTGAATGAAAACAAATTATACAATCCATGATTAAATATTAATACTTGAATGCCTACCATGTGATTAACAACTTTTAAAAAAATTATTATGGTGAAAAAATATAAAACAATATGGTTGTAAATGCAGTAATACTGATAAAATATTAATACTTGAATGCCTACCATAATTATATAATGATTAAATATTAATACTTGAATGGCTACCATGGGATTAACAGCTTTTAAAAAATATTATGTGGCTAAATATAAAGACAATAGGTTTGTAAATGCAATAATACATACTGAATTTATATTATAAGTAAATAATTCATTTTTAACCCTGTATTAATAGAAAAACATCAAATAAAATTTACTTTCTTGAGAAAAATTATGAAATTCAAATAAGAAAAAAAATAGACTGCTGAATTGAATACAAATAAAATTATAATAAAAAATAAATTACAAATTTATTAAAGTTATTTAGGAAATAAACAGTTTTTCTTACTATATTATTAAAGTAGATATAAAATTTTTCTTCCTATATTATTATTAATTACTATAGGCATTTTTTTTTTTTTCTTAATTCTTCAAAAAAAAAAGACTTTCAAGATAATTATAAAATATTTTTTTCAACCAAATATTTTAAATGAAATATATAAATTCTTTAAAATCATAAATAATTTTATGTTGAGAACCAAACATAAAGCTAATATTTAAACAAATAAACTTCAAATTTTCGAAATCTTTACAAAACATGATTCATCTTAAATCATATTGATAACTGATACAGTGTTCTGCCAAAATTATCTAAGACCATCACCCTCAATTAAAGGGTTGAGAAACACATGGCCGGCATCCCTTGCAGAAACGTAAACAAAACACCCAGCCCGATAGAGTGAGAGATGCTAAGCCTACCTGGTATCAAGAGACCGGTGGCATGCAATGTGTCAGTTGTATCTGTCTGAAGATATGATTCTTGCAGTGGGTCGCATGCATCCAGTTCAGGCTGCTCCAGTGTGCACACTTGCCAGCCTCGCAACAGCACATTTCCTTACTGCTGATGAGCATCCCAGTGAGCGATCATGATCCCAGCTGATCATGGCTCACTCCCTCGTCATCTTTTTCCGAATCGGAATACCTCGCAAATCGAGCGCGCGATACGGTGTGCACGGCGAATGGATGGCGGTGAGAGATTTTTCGATTCCTGGCGCCCTTGGCGCCGTCTAGCTTTTATCGCCAATCCCGCATAGATGATGTCTTTTTTTATCAACAGATGTCGAAAAATTTACGTATTATTTTTTAATAGTGTAATAAAAGATCTTAATTCTGAACGGTAGAAATAACTTAAATAAATAATTGCGATTAATATTAAATAAATAAAAGATAAATTTAGAAATAAATATTTTTTACTGAACACGACCCATGCGAGTTTGAAGGATTTTCCCTTTAAAGATATTTTAAACATTATTAAAAGTTTTAATTCAGACATGGATAGATTAAACAAAAAAATTAATCATTTTATTTTTAATAATGTAATAAACGATCTTAGTTCTAAATGATAGAAATAATTATTAAAGGATAAATTTAAATAAACAGCTGTGGTAAATGCTAAATAAATAAAAAAGATAAATTTAACCAAAAATAAATGTTTTTTCACGGAATATGACCCATGAAAGTTTGAGGGGATTTTCCTTTAAAGGTCTTTTAAACATTATTAAAAGTTTTAATTCAGACATGCAGATATTAAACAAAAAAATTAAAGATTTTATTCTTAATAGCATAATAAAAGATCTTAATTCTGAATGATAAAAATAACTTTAATAAATAGTTGTGGTTAAAATTAAACAAATTAATGATATATTTAGAAATAAATGTTTTTAGAGAACATGACCCATGCGAGTTTAAGGTTTTTTTTTTTCCTTTAAAGATCTTTTAAACATTATTAAAAGTTTTAATTTAGACATGCATATCTTAAATTAAAAAAATCTTAATTTCGAATGATAGAAATAATTCAAATAAATAATTGCGGTGTCAAGATTAAATAAATTAAAGATAAATTTAGAAATAAATGTTTTTCACGGAATATGACCCATGCTAGTTTGTGGGGGTTTTTTTCTTTTAAAGATCTTTTTTAATCATTATTAAAAGTTTTAATTATGTATATTTTAAATAAAAAAATCTTAATTTTGAATGGTAGAAATAACTTAGATAAATAACTGTAGTTAAAATTAAATAAATAAAAGATAAATTTAGAAATAAATATTTTTTACGAAACATGACCCATGCGAGTTTTAAATGTTTTTTTTTTTTTTTTCCTTTAAAGATCTTTCAAACATTATTAAAAGTTTTAATTCAGACATGTATATTTTAAATAGAAAATCTTAATTTTGAATAATAGAAATAACTTAAATAAATAATTGTGATTAAGTTTAAATTATGAGATAAATTTAGAAAAATATTTTTTACATAAAATAATCCATGCTAGTTTCAGGGGTTCCCTTTAAAGATTTTTAAAACATTATTAAAAGTTTTTAATTTATACGCGTAAATATTAAACAAAAAATTAAATATTTTATTTTTAAAATTACTTTCAATTTTTTTTATTAATCCCCCATTAATTTACTTAATTATTCGAAATTCTAAATTACTTAATTCAATCTTTTTTTATATATTTTTTGTTTAAATTATTGTCTAATATCCCCTATCCATAATCAAACTGAAAGTAGATAGATAAGTGATGTTGAATGATTCATTTAAAGTTCAGTATTATGATATTAAATAATATTTACTTTTATGACGTCGGCCATGCTGCACCAAATAGTTTAATGATTTTTAAAATTAGCTTAATAGAAGATAAGATAGTTATGAACCAAGATTATGACTGTATCTAAAATGCATGACATATGCTGGATTGTATTAAATGTATAACAGCTGGATAATAATTGTATGTAATTCAACTATTTCAATTGTTTTATAGTATTAAAATCATTTTAAATTTAAGCTTTCTTTTTAATAATTTAATCTTCAAAATAAGAAAAGGACATTAAATCAAAATTACTTTGTAGTCTTTCCAACATTTTCAATAGTTGCATTTAGGTTTCAATATTTCGTTTCCTATATTTAGTTATTTTTCCTAAAATAATTCTTAATTAAAAGAATATATTTTTAAAAATAAAGAATGGAGTGCGACGAATTTCAAGATAAACAGCATCAATAAAGAAGAAGAAACTCAACAAAAAACGTGCCCTTTAAAAGACTCTTACAGGAAAAGTAAACATTTTAGCAGAAAAGCGCTCGTGGTGACAAAAAATCACTCGACAATCATTAAAGAAGTTTCAAGTCCTCGCTCAAAATCCATTACTCTAATAAATTGTTTCATCTATCCGACTAGTTCTTTAAGACGGTGAAAGACGTCCCCCAAATTCGAATATGACTGCTACTCACACGTCTGGATCGCTCCATGTTTATTTTGAAACAGTTTCCCTTCGCCAACAAGAGGGGAAAGCTCTGAGGAATTTTAACAAGGTGAGTCCTTTTGGGCAAATGAAAGTCAACAATCCCTGCCCCTTAATAGCTGGGGTGGTAATTTTTCATAGTCTGTTAGAAATTTCTGAAAGGATCCCTCAAAATCTCAGCATCCCATTTTAAACTGGGGGATATCTTGTTTCTAAAAGAGCAAAGTGATGGCGGTTTCCGGTAATGGCAATCGAAGTTCAAATTAGTAGAATAGGAAGAATTTATATAACCCCGAACACATATAATAGCTTTCAATACTCGTGCAAAAATTTAAGCAAAAAATGTCTTCTTATTAACTTACGCTAAATTTATGGCATGCATCAGAAATAGAAAAATGCAAGTTACTAAATTCGCATAATTTCATGAGCTACTATATATATATATATATAAGCAATAATATGTGTCACTATGAGTGGATAAGTTTCATATAAATTTTGGTTACATGAATGTTGCAGACAGATCACGCAAGTTCGCGTTTTAACGCAATAAAGATGAATAATCACTTAATAAAAATGTACGTAAACGTGGGATAGCACATCTGCTTGCATCCTTTTGGGCTTCAATTTGTTAAGATATTCATATTTCATTTGTTGATTTTTATGAGATCTTATTTATTGTTATACACACCTCATCTGCTGATATCATGATTTCAGTGCGTTGATAATGCCAATTGAAATGATGATTTTTAAAGTTTCTTTTATTTAAATTAATTAATTAATGTTATTTTGGTAAAGTGCGTCTTAAATGTTTGCTAATATTATTTATTTATTTATTTTACGAAAATTTGGATTTATGTGAGATTATGGCATTTGGGAAAGTACGTCTTAAAAGTTTTATTGGATGTTTGCTAATAATTTTATTCATTTATTTATTTTTTACGAATAATTTAGGTTTCTGGGAGTTTGTGGCAAAGGTCACGGGTTACATTTCTGGGCAATCATATTCTTCTTTATTGTTCTTATTTTTAAAAAATATAAATGCTAAAAGGAGGAGGTCTGGAGGAGGATTTAAAATCGCACCATCAATTCTCAAAATTGCAATTGGTCTAAGTTAAATTTTTTTTTCATAAGAACCCTTTCAATATAACTTAATTTGACCTGAAATTAACATACTTATTAATATTAAATAATTGAAAAGGGCTAGAAATGAGAAATCCTATGATATGTGTAACCTTTGTGTTGGTTAAATTCACTAAAAGTAAATTAAATTATCAGAAATCTATATACATCCTTTTTAATGGGAACCGTTATGTAGTACACAAGTTTAACTGGCATTCGCCTTTATAACATATAAAATATATTAATTAATTCATAACATTTTACTTAATTTCGTTGGCTGCAATAAAATCTTCGTTTATATGTTTCTAATATTAATACTAATAATTTTGTTTCCTCTTCTATGATATAAGTACAGTACCTTCCAGTTTTTCTTTCCAATTTTGCTGATATCGTTAGAGCCTCTGGCTTCATGAAATGTTCATTTCCTATTGATTGAATAAAATTGTAAAATTGCATTGCAAATTTATTTTTTGTTGCACCTTACTTCCAAATGTATCTATTTGGCATTTTTTTCACATTAGCTCTTATTTCACAACTTTTAATAAACATTCTTATTTTTAATAAAAAATAATAATTAATAAAAGAAACCAAAATTTGTGTTTTTATTCGCAAAGTAAGCAACTTTAATGTATTTCTTACTGCAGCTTTTGAATTGCCGGGAAAAAAAATTGTAATAATATAGTTTTAGTAATAAGTTAATCAATCCGGTTCAAAACAAAATATATTTTATTCTAAAAAAGGAGAGAAACGCTTTATAACATTTTTATAAAATTCGTATTTTGAAAATTCTTTATTAAATTATATCTTTGTAACATTTTTCTAACTATGATATGAAATGCTTATAAAAACAGCTTGAAGAAAAACTTTTTGGATCTTACTATTTTCGAAATACAAATGATAGCTGTATTTTTTTTTTTTTTTTTGATGTTTTTGAATTGTAAATTATAATTATAGTTTATAAAACTTTCAAAGTGAGTTGTAATTACACAATAAATTATTATTTAGAAAATATTTATAACAGAACTTTATTTATAACAGTCATTGGTAGCCTACGTTTTACTGATTTTTTTTTTTTTTTTTTTTTTTTGTTATAATTCCTGTAATGAATATACAAACTATTATTTGCTAGTTGGACTTGTGGAAAGAAAATCGCATTTTAAAAAACTCACTTGCAATAGTTTTGGAGAACCGGAAACACTGTAAGATCATTTATAATTTTATAAACAAGAATAACTTTAAAAATATGAATACACAAACTATTATTTGCACGTTCGGCATGTGGAAAGAAAAATCTTATTTTATAAACACCTGCAATAGTTTTGGAAGGAAACACTGCAGACCATTTATAATTTTAAAAATAAGAATACACAAACTATTATTTAATAGTTGGGCTTGTAGAAAGAAAAATTACATTTTATAAACTTTCTTGCAATAGTTATGAGAAAAAGGAAACAGTGCAGAAATTAAAAGGTTAATCAAATGTTTACTAAATTAAAAATTAAATAACAAATTAATTTAGGAAAATTAAAACTTTAATGTTCAAAATATGCATATATTATTATTCATATATTCATATATTTTCAACAATTTACTATTATCTAAGTCAAAATATAAATATGTGATCTATATAAATGTGTATCAAATGTATATAAATGTATATCAAATATGCACAGCATCCTATCTCCGTTCGAAACAAACATTGAATTGCCGAATTCAATCGAATCAACATTTGCACTTCGTGAAGCCATTATTAAAAAGCCTGAGAAAACCACCATCAAGTTCGTTGACCTCCTAATATTACGTCACAAATGATGTCATGCAGTCGCGTGCGAAGGGGGTATGGCACGGGCCTAATCCTAGAGGGTGCATGGAAGTATAGTCAAGTAGGGGTCCCACAGATACTTATGGAGTCTTGCCCCGCGTATGGTGTATCGGGGTTGGGGGGTTGAAAACTACTTTCGCTGAAAATTCTCCCTCTTCCTTCCCCCCCCTTTTCCATTTTTTTTTTTTCCTTCTCCCAATACATATTCGATCTCTCCCATTCACTTTTCCCCCATTTGATACAATTTGTCGCGAAAATACTGCTTGTTCAAAAACTGATTTATTGGTCTGAGCCGTTGTGTTGAGAGAGAGAGAGTCCAGCATCTCTGAAAAGTGCACAGAAACTGCTGCAAAGTGTTTTCCTCTTTTGTAAACTGCTTTGCTGCAATGTTGACTTTTTTTTTTTAAAGTTCCACTAAGTTGATACATAGAGAGGATTCGGAGATTATACCTGTTATTAAAAATACTTTCATGGATATTTATCATTCTGCTTTAATCATCGATTAGAACATATTTAATAATTGTAATTCTAAAAATAATAATAAAAAAATTTTTTGTACTCAAATTGCTCAGCATTTGCTGATTCGTAATTTCTTAATAATGTCATAAATTGATGTGCTGGGATATTAGTAAGGCTTATAAAGTAAAGAGAATTAGTTTAATATAAATTTGATTATGTTTTGTTAATTTTATATGGATAATAATTCAGCGAGAGAGAGAAAAAAAATTGTATTCAAGAAATAATAATGTCCCTGTTTGTGATAAAGATAAATTACCTAAAAATAAGAGCATACTAATCTTGACATTTTATACAAATGTAACAAATTCGTTGCTAATATTTTACATGATGCATTTTAGACAGTTTTCAAACGTTTTTTTTTTTTGGGGGGGGGGAAGATAGTGATTTGCATAGTCGAACGCAACAATATTTACAAAAGAATATCATTAAATAGGATGTGTGCTGTATACACATCCTATTTTGAATCTGAATCTTCTCCTTCTGAATTCTGAATCCCTCCTTTCTGAAGTAAAGTCTTCAAGTTTTATGTATTCATTGTTGAAAAAAAAAAAATATTTGAAACTTTTTTTATTATTGAAAAATATTTGTTTTCATTTTTTGAATATGAATAGTTCTACATTTCAATTAGTATAATTCTAATTAAAAAAATTAAGCGAGAACGTATATTCAGTTCCCTTAACAAATTAAAGTTGCATTTGTAGTAAAGCAAACAACATTTAAATGTAATTAAAAATAGACGAGACAATTTTAATATAAATTTTAAAGAAAGTTTATATTGATTTATTTTAAAATTATCATCAACATTTTTTGCGTTAAATATAAATTTTAAAAGTAAACTCGTTTTTTCTCTTAATTTACATTATATATTTTGTGTTCGTATTTTATTGCATTACATTAAATTCTTACAATTGAAATTTGCTTAAGAGATTTTGAAAATTTCTATTTTTTAAATATCAATAAAAAAAGTTTTTTTGAAACTTTTTTTATTATTATGAAAAATTTTACTAAAAACGAGCTTTAAAAAAATATAATCGAAGTAGAAAAAAAATAAAGAAAGTGGAAAACGCCGAAGAAAAGTAGAATAATGCTTCACAAATTGATACACATTAATAATTATTTATTATTACACATCAATAATTATTAATTATTCTAATAACAAGTATATAATTAAGATTAAATATTCCTGATCTTATCTATCATTAGTTCAAAATACTATTATAATCTTTAATAATTGCGAGCTTTATCTTTAGCAAAAAAAGATGCCATGAAATACAGTAAATTATATCGATTTTGATATAATACAGATAATTTAAAACATAAATAGATCATATACGAGAGGTAAATGATATTTGTTCATTACGTTACAGTTATTTTATTTATTATTGTTATTTTAAAAAGGAACACAAGAAATGTTATTTTTCAGTAATTTGTTTACTTTCAGCACTCCCCATAAAGCTCATTTCCTTTTCTCTTACTCTGTTTTCCTCTAAGAAATATTTTTTTAGAATTCTCTCTCCAAATCTGTCTTCGTCAAAAAAGCAATCTTAAAATAATAATTACTTGACTGATATGGAATAATTACTCAGAGTAACACTTGCCAACGAGTAAAATGAATGATTTAATAATAATTTCCAATTAAAAAAGTATATAAATGAGCGAATGCCCAACTATAGCAAATAATGACATCTGTTGATGGGTTTTAAAAAAAAAAAAATATTACTGGGGAAAAAAATAAAAGGTATTTAGATGAAGGAAGAAAAAAAAAAAAAAAAAAAAAAAAGAATTCAGTGAATCTCTTATCTTGCTTTTTTGTGTGGAATAAAGTTAAAAATAAAATGCTTACATAGCGATATATCTAATTGAAAATTTTTTAAAGTAATTAGGTGTTGACGACCTACAACCGCAAGTGATTACAAAAATAGTAGAAAAATAGGCCCATCTCATACCTTTTAAGCGAGGGAGGGGGACCCCATTTTCGCAGATTAATTGAAATCGCAGATTAATTGAAATCGCAGATTAATAGAAAATAAAACCTGAAACTGAATTTGCTTAAAAGACATGTTTTAAATAAATCATTTCTATTTTCAAATAAAAATATTAAAGAATAATTTTCTTTTTCCTTAAAATATAATTCAGTTTATATTAATTATAATTCACATTTATTTATTCATATATTAATGTTATTGTTTATGATTATTTAATGTAACTTTCGTACTTGTATACATTTTTTAACTGAAAGATCAATATTTTTCATTCTCTACAGCAGGGGTCTCCAAACTACGGCCCGCGGGCCAAATCCGGCCCGCCAGTGTCATCAATCCGGCCCGCGACAGCAAATAGCTTATTGTTGCTGTAATAAGTAGGATAAAAAAAAAACACATGATAGTAACTCGGTTTTATAGACTTTCTAGGTAAAACTTAATGACAAGCATAATACGCAGAAAATTTAACTTAAGCATAACAACTGACAAATAATGGAAATGAATCCCACTAAAGTTATAAACTAGTGAACATCCCGCGGTTACTCTCGGTAGTTATGTTGGGGTAAAAAGTATCGCATATGTATGCATATCGATGTTTGGAATGTATATATCCTGAATCAAACATATGATTTTTTTATCCTGAAAATCCCTCAGGAACGGAAAAGCTAAATTAACGCGAATGAAATAGCGGGGTATCCGCTTGCAAAAAATACTAATGAGATTTATGTAATTGTGATTTTCCACTGACAATAGTTTGTAGTTAGTAAGCTTATGGTCGCTCAGAGCGCGTACTCGGCAACTGTTCTATTAATTATTTTAGATAATGTCAGAAAAATTAAAACGGTTTTGGCCCTTGGTACTTACTGGAGTAAACAGTATGGCCCTAGGGCTAAAAAAGTTTGAGAGCCCTGCTCTACAGCATGCAGCACAAGGTTTACAATTGTACACAAGATACGATAAAAAAAAATAGTAATAAATGAATAAATAAATAAAAACAAATACACTGCAAGTCACAAATAATAATAATAGTAGTAATAGTAGCAATACTAAATAATAACAATAAACGTTACCAATCATGTCTAATAGATTAGAAACATTTAACGAAATTTGTAAAAAAAAAAAAATGTAAAAATTTTTTTATTTTGAATAAGAAACAAATGAAACACAGAAATTATTAACGTTTTTCTCTTTCCTCTACTAATATATTCTGCCTTTTAAAAGAAAAAAATAACTTGTTTAACAAATTTCAACACTGAAAATCATCTATATTCAGAAGAAAGAAAAAAATTTCATTTTCATTATGAAAAAAGCTTATTATTTTCATTAGTTTCATTATTTTGAAGAATTTTGTTTAAAAATACACAGTTAATAAAATTTTGAAATTCTATTTTTAAAATAATATATATTGTACTTCCCACAAGCTTTAAGCCAGAATTTTATAAAACGAATATCATATTCTCCGTATTTTAAGAGTAGCATTAAAAATATAACAACAATACAAAGATATTGCATGTAAATTATGATACAACGCATCTGTAGTAACTGATGGCGTGTAAAATATTTGCAGAATAAATTTTAAAATCAGTTTTTAATTTTTTTTTAAATTTTTTTGTTCACGAATGGGAAAATTGGCTAACTAATATTTAATTTTATTTAATTTTATCCTTTTTTAGAAATTAGTGAAAATGAAAAAAAGTATCCATTACATCAAAAGAAATTTTAATTCACCAATCTTATATTAAAATGAAAAAGAAAAAAATTATGAAGTTTAAAATATACAGATGCTTTTCACTAATGAAGAATTATTGAATTTGACGTAATGAGAAGGGCATGAACTCCCCAGATGCTATCTTTGACTGGGAAAAATAGGGGCCTTGTGTACCAATTTCAACATGGTGTAACGCTACCATGACACCATGGTGTCCCCCCTGTTAGGCTAAATTGTTTTAAATTTAAGTAAAGTAAAGTACAATTATTAATTTTAAAATTTATTTATATACTGGGGAATTATATATATGTTCGCATTCTGATTATAAAAGAACGATAAATAATGAAATTATTTTTTTAACGCTAACAGTTTTTAGACAGTTACATGAAAATAACATTATCCGCTACATTATCATTATAGTATTTCATTGGACTGCTTTGCATAACAGCATGGAAGGAGGGGGAATTGCAGACATCTTTAACAGCCTCTGAGAAGACGGAAGAGGCGTAATTAGCAACAGATGCCAAAGACAGTTTGAATTAGCGAATCAGAAGATTCATTTGACAAATGGAAATTAAATTTTTAATTATTCGTTACAAGATGTTTTCGTAATTATCAAATTTTGATAGTTAATCTCAGTTGTTTTATAATATGCTTAGTTTCTAGTATTACTATTAAAAAATGTGAAATTAATATTACTTGGCTGTCGAATTAATATTTTCTTTACGTTTATTTAAACTCGCCTATAATTTAAATAATTTAACAGTAAGTGTCTAACTATATATACTGAGTAAAAATACATATTTATAAGTAAAATAAATATGAATTTAATTTACGAGTAAATGTTGAAAAATAATTTGTACATCAAGAAAAGAAATGAAAAAGAAACAGATTGGATTTTTTTTTTTTTTTTTTCCCTGAAATTTTACAGAATAGTTCGTAGCATTCCACTGAATAGTTCTTTAATAAAAATTAAATTCTAAAAAAAAATTTCCTTAAAAACGAAAAGAATGTTGAAAATTAAGGAACTTTTATATAAAAATTTTAATAATTTGCATTTATTAAAAACTGAAAAGCAATGTAAGTGTCTTAGATTGTTATTGGACTTGTTTTATCTATTTTGAATCAAAATAACTCTAAAATTTGAAAAAAATTACTTAAGTACTGCAATTATTTTACTTAATACATATCAATTTTGCATAAAAATAACTCAAAAGGTTTAAAATAATGGCAAGACTTAATTATCAATTTTAATTTTCCTAGTAAAATTAAACTTATATGAGATTTTTCCACCCTTTAAGGGTGAATCGAAGGACAAATTTTACAATAATGCTCAAAATTATTAAATATATAAAATATGCTACAATTGCTCTAACTGAATTTTATTAAATGATTGATAGGATGCTGGTATTTTAAATTTAAGCACTTTTAGTCTGCGGCAAAAAAATCGGCGGGATTTGTAGAAAATATTTAATGAAACGTATGAATGAGTAGAAAAATAAAGTACTTTTCGACATACCGATTTATCGAGGAAAAAATGTATTTTTCGTGCAAGCATCGTAGAGTATATATTCAATAATATTATTTTATGCCATTTTAAAGATTATCACAGCAGTGCAGAGTCGAAGAATTTTATTACAGATAGCACTGTCATATTTTTTTAATAATCTCTTAATCTTCTTATTTAATATTAAGAAAAAGAATACTTAACTTATATTAATACTTAATACTTCTTATTTATACTTAAGAAAATTAAGCAGATATAAATATTATGTATATAATTGCAATTTTAAAAAAGAGATTAAAATACATTATTTAACTTTAAAATTTATTAATAGAAGACCACACTAAAAATTTCTAAATAACATGCCTTGTAATACATAAATATCAATAGTTTTATATAGAGGGAAAGGCTAATTAAAAAATCATAATTAAAAATATCATTGTAGAATTTAAGCCGTTTTCAAGAACCTTTAATCCAATACTTATGCTGAAATGTAACATAAACCTTTTAAAATAAATTTGTATTTTGTTATTAATAAATGTACTATAAATAAATGCTTTTAGTTCCAAATTATTTTTACAGATGGCAGCATATGTAAAAAATAGCAATCGCAAATAATTTTTTTCAGATTTTTGAAAATCAGTAGCGCCATCTGTGATATTTTTATTATAAGCAATTTATGTTAAATAAATAAATTGATGTTAATTCAACGAATATAATAAATATTATTCAACTCCTTATTTCTCTGGAATTAAAAAAATTTTCAAAATTTAAAAGCAAAATTAGTTTAAAAATTTGTCATTTTTTATTATCTTTTGACTATATATAGAAATATGTAGACATATTTATATATATTATTTTAAAAATTATTACTAAAATTTTATGTTTAGATTTTTTTTTTTAAATTTTATGCTTTGAATTTATCTACTAATTAAAAAAAAAAAAATTTTTTTTTAATGTATGAAACTTCAAATAATAATTATTGGTAAATTAATTAATAAAAACTGGAGGAACGATAAAAAAAAAATGTTGAAAAAATATTAGGATTTTTAAACAAAATAATAAATAAAAGAAAACATTTTGAGTAATTAAATATGTTGTTAGTATTTTTTCATTTAGAGCTGAAACATGACTGTGACTTTAAGATTGATTGCGATATTTCTATACTTAAGGTAGTTAAACTTACTATGGACAACTATATTGATTAAATGACACTACTTTACATGACAACTATATTGATTAAATTCGCAACAAAATTTTTATTGACAAAAACAAAACAACTACTTCTTTTTTTTTATTAGAAATCAATTTTATAGCTTGTTTTCAAAGTTGGATTTGTGATTCTCTAAAAAGTCTTATTTCATGTAAAGTTCCAAATTATGAAATTGAATAATATTTAATTTTATGACGGCAATTTTTGGGGGAGGGGGGACGCGTTGGTTTCACGAAATTAAAAACTATTTATGTTGTTCTTTTTATAAAAATTTAACATTATTATTATATGTCTTTTTTAAATAATAGTAGTTATAGCTTTCTTTATGTAAGAGAAGCACTTTTAGAAATACAATATAAAAATAATTCTTGAAATTAAGATTAGAGTTTCCGTTACAATCTTAGATTCTTAAATGTAAGGTCTTATATTCACCACTTATAGTCGTTATCAAATCAGATCTGAAATTTGACGCTTTAATGGTAGGAGAAGTAAAAAAATAAAAAATAACAATTTTAATATCATAAATAAAATATCTATAAATATATGTTAGGTAATTGGGCATTTCAATTTTAGTAATGCTTTGTTCCCCTTTTTGCCACTTAATAAAAAAAAATATATAAAAGTTGCAATTAAAAACTTTTTTTAATAGATATTAAACATTGCTGAACTTCTTATGTAAATTATTAGGATATTAAAAACGGTATGTGCCGATTTATCAGGTTGAACGGAAAGTAACACGGGATATTGAATATATATATATATATATATATATACGTATATTGCTCATGCTTAATCATTAATATAATCTCCATCACTTTCTATGATATTTAACTACCTTAAGAATAACATTTTGGTTCCATCTTGGATGAATTTTTTTTTGGTTTTGCAGCAAAATACTCATTTAGAGAATTTAGGATCGACTGTTCATTATTTAAATTTTTGCCTTCAAGAAAATGCGGCAGAGACCTAAAATCTGATCGGTGCTATAAGTTTGTCTTGAAGCTATCGGTAGTGTTTGAACTATAAGGTGGGTGAGATAGAATTTTCCATCTTAATTTATTCATCTTCTGTTGAATCATTCGTGCAGTGTGAGGTCGAGCGTTATCTTGTTGAAGAATCTCACCTTGTCTATTGAGTAATTGAGAAAAGCATGCTTTAAGTTTTCGAATTGTCGACAGCAGATGTCTGAGGTGATAGCTTAGTTATTGTTAAACAGTTCAAAATAAATCATCCCTAAAATATTCTATCAAATGCAAAGAAAAACTACTTTGGATGCAATCTTGGTTTTGTGATGATGATATAGATTTTACCTTTCGGTTTAACCATTATAATTTTTTTAGTCCAAAGCTTGTCTAAAGTATCCACTTTGCTCTCCAGTCACTATACGCTTTAAAAAGTATCAATTTTATATCTTACTGATGGTTTTGAGCTATAAGCTCATGTGGAAACTAAACACCAACTTGAGAAATCTATTCCATCATTTTTAGAAGTTTCACTACTTCTGTTTGTACACAGTAGAGTCTACAAACTAGTTCTTTTTATGTTCTGACAACCAGTGCATTCAAAGCATCATTATCAATCTGCATTGACCGATCACTTCTTTATTCATCAACTTTAAAGCGACCTGATGGCCAATTGGCTAGCAATCTGGCCGTTAGGCTTCGGGTTCGAATCCTGGCGTCGACATGGAGGCTTGTTAGTGGTTCGGAATCCACGTTAGACTGGAGCTCCCGGACTAATTAGCCCAAAATGTGCAAAAAATGACCGTAGAGCGACAAAGCAAACTAAATCAAGACTAAAATTTCCTTTTATGAACATTTTTAAGCTATTGCTGAACATGAATTTCTCTTATAAATCATGAATACAAGGAAGAAGTTTTTCGAGTGTCCTCTGCAGCATTTCCATAAAGTATAAATTCAAAAAACATGGTAAACATGGTATGGCATAACATAACATAAAACATGCTATGGCAATTATGCAACTTATCATATTACATCACTTCTCTGGAAAATAAAAAAAAAAATATAAGTGCAATTGACTGTCGAATAAAGTACACGATATTAAGTTTAAAAAAATTTAAAAGGTAGTATCAAAATTGAATTCCGCCATTTTAATTAGAGAGTTTAAATCAAACACTACTTTCCGTTCAACCTAATGTTTGCCATTCATATTAATGGTATTATTCATTTTAATAAAATTCACTCTTTGTTTTTAATCTATCCTCATAAATAACTTCAAACAAATTTAGCTTTTCAAAATGCATCTACATTCACATAATCGCAAAAATTGAATTACATGGGACATGCACGCTATATTTCTCAATGTATTTGAAAAATGACTAAGCGCCATTAATTTTTATATTTCAGAAATAAAAAATACTTTTTATTGGTTGAAGAAAAAAAGTAGTTTAAATCCTGAAAAAACAGTTCAAATGATGAATATTCTTTGAAATCAAACATTCAAATAAATATAAAATACCTTAAAAATAAATTTATCCCCTTAAAGTTCGTTTCAACAAAATGATAAATTTCAAAGATTTGTATAATTGGCTATAATCTTTTTTTGAGATATGTACACAATATAAAATCCATCACCCAATAGAGTGTCTCTTAAAATTTCTAAGAACAGTCATTGACCTTCAGAAGTAGAACACCTTGAAGTTCAAGGTGAAGTTTCCCTAATAGAAAAATTGCCTAGACAAGTTCCTCCTTTTTTTTTCGCAGAAGCAGGTTAAGACAACTGGGGACTAATGCCGGCATCTCCTTCATTAATCACCTGGAAGAATACTTTTACCAGAATCTTTAGAAGTGAGGTGTGGTAGTCAGTTTCAAGGTCATTTTTGTTAGGAGGAAATTTAATAGGTGTCGCCTATATTTCTGGGTGCTAACTTAAAATAGAAATGTATTTTCTAGGGCCCATTTAACAAATTTAGAGAGGCTTTATATTTATTTTATACTGCATATCATACTACATTAAAGATGCGTTTGTTTCAATGATATAAATAACTAATTGATAGCATTGTGAAATAGTTTCTTTTATATAGCAATGTCTATAGTGCTTGTTTAGACAACACTGAAAATGAAGGTTTCTAAGAAGGAAGCTAATGAAAATAACTATTTTCATTGCTGGTGGGTTATTGACATAAATCTTATTAAATCATCACAAAAATTTTTAAAAACATTATATTTAATATAATATTATGTGTTTACTATATTTATATAATATATATATATATATATATATATATATATATATAGATAGATAGATAATTTTAAAACAATAAATAAATTGTCCAATTTGTACCATATTTTGTAAATATTATGTAACTAACAATTGCATATAATGATATTATGTAAAAGGTAGAAACATTTAAGAAAAAAATGTAAAGATCTGATATTATTTGAAATATTCATATATGCATATGAAATATAAAAAAATTATTAAATTTATTGTTTTAAATTCTTATATATTTTATAAAAGTTATATATTTTATATATATATATATACAAAATATATAAACCTTTATATAATTTATAAACCTGATATTACTTTAAATATTTTTACATGTTTCAAAAATTATTTATAACAATTTATGTATCCAACAATTTATTTATAAGATAAGTGGTGAATATTTTTCAGTTAATCTTTACTTTTACGTTGCCATTTTTCATGCATTAATACGATAGATATAGTAAGGTTAAAAAGAGCTTAACGTATGTCATCTGACAGCTGCATTTGAGAAGATTTATGCTTAGTTACTCCAGAGTATTAATATTAAATTATGATCTGTGAAACTATACGTTCACCCATCTGGTCAGTTGACTAACATTTTTTTTCTGTCAACTTCATTCGGTTGGATATTTCACATTAAATATTTCGACTTAGTTTTCATTCGGATAGATAATTTGTTAGTTTTCTCTTAGATAGATTAGTCTTCATGATAGTTTTCTGAGATAGATAGTTGTTGATTTTTAGAAATCGATTGTCGAAAGCGTGTGTGGTATTCGAATTAGTATATTAGTTTGAATTAAACAATGTTCTCACTTATTATGAATTTCGACATTACATTATGTTTCTTAAAAATTATATTAATTAAACTTTTTCATAAGGATACAAATATGAAAAATATGGGAATTTTTAAATTTAATTTAATAAACAGTATTAAATTAACTAATTAAAAAATATGGGAACAAAAGGCTATAACCTTAATGAATCATAATAAAAACAATTGCAAGTTTAAAAAGAATCATAATACATTTAGTGCTAGATATATAGAATAATTTATCAAACATTTTTTTATTAAGTACCCTCAATTTAGCTAATACGTAAGTATCACTAGCTTTGAGTCAGTAGCTAATATCATTAACTTTATCTTATAGGGCAATGTGGAATTTATTTTAAAATATGCAACTACAATTTTTCTTGTTTATATATATAATCGTAAGTTTTTTTTTTGAGTCAGAAAGAGAAAAAAATATTAAAATTTCTACCTTTTGTATTCTATCTCTCAATTTTTTTTTCCTTTCCATTTCGCAGCTTTCTTCTTTCCTTTCTTTTAATATAACGATTTCCAAGTGTATATATTTTTTTTCAACAATTTATAACTTTCATTTTGAAAATTATTCAATTTTTTCATTAATAACTTCAAATTTTTACAATACAAATTCCATCAGATGCTTTTAAATCAAACATCAAATAACAATTTCAAAATTGTAAAAGTCTTCTGAAAGACAGCATCTTAATCAATGAAATCCATTGTCTAATTAAAGATATATTTATCATAATAAGAAATATTTATCATAATAAGAAATATTTAACATAAAAGAAATATTTATGTTAATATTTATGTTATGTTATGAAATATTTATGTTAATATCTTTTTTGTAATTACCAACAAAAAATTTACTTTAGTAGATAGCTTAAAAACATTTTTCAAATTATGCAGAAAATGTTTTAGATTAACGAATTGGTCATGAGAAAATAAACACAATTTGTGATGATATAGTACCCAAAAAGTGGAAGAAACGTTATGTTAAGCAAACAAAATTTTAAAAACATTGCGTGAATTTTTTAAAATTTTTAAATAAACTTCAATTTTAAAAATTTGATTAACATTTTACAATACAATAAATGTCTTAAAGTTATGATAAAAAAACATTTTGTAATTATAACCTTAAATTTGTTTGCTTTAAAATATATATAACACATTTTTTACTAATGCACATATATTTCGAAATTCTTACAAACTAAAAGGCAGAAATGAAACACAATATTAAAAATAATTTATAATCAAAATCAACTTTATTTCAAAAGCAAATATTTCAATAAATTCAATTCTTATTTCAGTATTTTATTGAAAAATTCTTTTGAGAATTTAAAATAAATTCACATATTGCATAATGCACATAATGCATGAAACAGCAGAGTACATTAAATATAAATCGGCAATTATATGATTTATATTCGGTTCGAATGTACAGCGAAAAGAAAATCACGAATGTCTTTTATTCATTTTGGTTGCTAGAAATTAAGTATTTTCTTTAAATAGTTTTTATTTCAATACATAATCACAGAATATTTAATTAATTGCTATTCATTAGGACTTAGTAAATGCCAATTTACGAAACAGAGTAATTGAGTAATAAAAATACAAATATTACAGAAATATAGATGAATTCTTCAAAGATTGCATAAACTCTTTTATGATTCAAATCAACTGAAATGAATAAAAAATTTAAAAAGTATTGAATAATTAATTAAATTCTCGAGGTATTACAGAATGGAAGATTAATGAATTAAGTTAAGATTGAAGTCATACAATTCAAACATTTTTTAAATTCTCTTATCTGTATATTTTGTCAAAGATGCATTAACATCGCAAAATTAAATAAAAATAATGTGTATATTACAAAAGAATAAAAACGTAAAGACATAAAAATAAATTATATAACACAGAATTTCCTGCAATGAAAGGATAAAAGTTAAAACTAATAACAACAACACTGCTGAAGTCATGCAACGGAACTAAATGGTGCACCTTTATCCCCATAATTACATCGCCTATTCTCAAAATATACCTTATGCCCCAAGTCTTGCAGGTGTGAAGTAGCAAGAAAACATAAACTGATGATGTAATGTAATATCTTCGTGATAATTTCAAAGCACAAGAAGTAAATTAGTTAAAAATTGACTACCAGAGGCGTAAATAGGCACCTTCGGTTTACTTATTTTCAAAACAATGACAACATCGAAGAATAATAAAAGAAAACGTATCTACTTTGTGTATTAATTATATAATAACCGCTTTTCCTTCATTAGTCTTTGTTTTTTTTAAATATATCATTAAAAACTTTTTGAAAAATCAACCTTATATAAATATGCAGCAATCACTATTTTTCACTCAAGAGATGGCGACAAAAACAATTCTTGGTGTTAAAAACAGTTAAAAACACACACACAAATAAGAGAGGTGCATAAGTGAATAGTGAAGTTTTTTAAACACAAATCATTTGTAAAACGTATTAAAATATCATGTCAAAAAGACAACAGTGATGAGCAATGTCAGAGCACAGTGAGGCAACGGCAACGGACATTTCTTCAAGGAGTGCCTCTGCAACAAGACTGTCACTAAAACTCCATATCATCAGTTAAAATTAAGGAATTAAAATATAAGTCATCAATAAAATGTTAAAATTTAACATGAATTAATTGCTAGAGTAATAACTCTGGAAAATAAAGATAAAAATAATAAGTAAAAGATAGAATTTATGTAAAAATTAAAAAGATTTTTAAAAATAAAATAATTAAGAGTGAAGAAATAATTAGGGGTCCACAACTTCTGACAATTAAAATTCAAATGATAAAAATGCAAAATCAATACAGAACAAATCTATGCTACATTTTTTTTAATAATTCGAAAATTGAACATGATGTTTTCTTTTCCTTGTCGTTGTAAATAATCAAAAATGTTTTTTTTTTTTTTTTTTAATGTTTGCTGAATCGTTAAACTCCTTAAAATTACGTAGATAATGCAGAGCTTTTATTGCCCGAGCACATCACGTAGACTACGACTGAGAAACCAATGGATAGGGCTGGAATTTCGTAAATAATATGTCAATTTAATTTAAAATTCACTGTCTTTGAAATTAAACCTATAAATGAAATTCACATATTTTGCATTCAAATAATTCTTTAAGAACTCAAACTGAGAGAATTCTAAAATAACGCAATAGATAAAAGAAACTTTCCTGAATAAAAATTTATATAATTAAATACATGTTTAACTTACACAATTATTATTTTTTACTTAAGATTAATTACACACACTACATTTAAAAAAGACCAATCTAAAAGAATCTGCATGAGAATGACGAGTCTCACCTCATCAGTAAGATGCAAGCGAAAGCAGTGGAGCAGACAGAAATCTCCTTTACATGAACACGGCACAGTGACCAACTGACTGCATTATTTGGCCTTTGACCAGGCATCCCGAAGAGGAAGACGCACTTCCGTTCGCGCATATTAATCAGCCAGTGCTCTTTTCCCTGGAGGGTCACAAAGCCCACGCAATCCACGGAAAAACACTGTGCACCTGAAGACCCATAAACATGCGGCACCAATGAGATGCGGTCTTTACCGCTTTTACTCGTCAGAATAACGGTAAGAGTTACTTCGCACTGATTTAAACTCCCTTTTACATCTATACAATCTATTTTAATGAATTAGGATGTGGTCTTCGATATTTGATTATTAGTTGTTGGTTAAGTATAAAAGGAAGGTGACCATAAAAGAGAGGTTTTACACAAAGTTGCAATGATATTGACCACCTTCTCATTAAAGCAACTAGTTGGTAACAGTACCTAACATTTGGTAACAGTATCATTTGTATAGTTACCCGTTACCTTCATGTTGAGTTTCAGGAGACCTAAAACAAGAAATACTATCTAAAGGTGGTTCCCAAACTCTGGATCGACTTTACTTGCATTCCCAACCAAAATTCCAAGAGAGCATTAGGTTTTCGACCCAACAGTGGAAGTTACGCCACGCATATAAACCTTCCTTATGTTGTCAAATAAAATTATTTCATAAAAATCCTCACTAAAAATATTTTACTTGAACTTGAACTCGAAAGAGATTGCGCTCTCATTTCATTTTTTGTTGCACAAAGGATGTTGTGACACTTGAGAGCCAAAGCCGTTTTAAGGTTATACGCATAAACCGAGTTGTCGTAAACATATACATACTTCAGTGTATACGTACATTTTAGAATAAATCCAACTTGGTATATATTCTGTATGGACGCGAAAAATGTTCTTTGGTGTACCTCCTTTCTTCGGAATACGATTCGCATGCGTTAAAATCTTTGCCTAATCACTTAATGAAGCCCAAACAAGCTCTAATAACATGTCTGGAACGACCAAACAATGTCGCATTTCTTAAGCATCCTGAGCAGAAGGCAGGAGCAAAGCTCTCGGGACAAATTTTCAATCAAATCTGGTGATCCTCTGTTAGATCCCATTTGTTAAGACAGAAAAGGTAAAATTTGGTAAATTTTCAATTATCTACGTATTTTTGATTGAACTGATTTTGTATTTGTGTGTTTTAGTAGTATGCGGTGTTTAAATTATTTTATGCTATTCGATTAATGTATAATATGCTAATAACAATAAGTGTTTCTTTCAGGGGACGGATTAACATTTCCTCTTTATTTCTATTGCAAAAAAATTTTTAATAATATATATACATATATATATATACAGAAAAAAGTTAAAACACAAGACCAAAAGTCAAAAAGAGAATGGATGAGGCATTTTATAGAAGCATAATCTGTGTTTATATGAAAACCATAATGGCGTTCGTTATAAATCTATTTTCATGTGCTTCCTAAGCAATCCTACACAGATACCAGAGTACACAGATTATCTAGAGTAATAGGAATAGATAGATTCTAGGTCTAGATTTCTCTAATTTTTCTAGTGCGACTTTCAGGTAAAATAAAGTCTTTCAAAATAATAAAGGTAGTGAATCTTATCGAGGGGGAAATAATTTCTTGCGGTTCTGTCGTAAGCTGAGCTTAATGAAGTAGAGACCTCAATACTTTTTAGCATTTACAAAAACATGATAATTTTAAGTAAATGAAATATAATTATTGCTCACTTAAATATGTAGAATTTCACTTATATAAGTGAAATTCTTCACTCTTAGCAAAGGTTTTCTCTAATCAAAAACTGATTAATTGCTTGTTGTTTTTTTTAAATAATATTTATTTATATTTTGTACATTTATTATTTTTTTACGGATATTTCAAGACAAACATCTGAATACTTCTCGAATTTTCTCGCGAAATTGGGGTTAATTCATAGTTCTGACAAATTTCGTACAGAAGATATTTAAAATAATTATTTTAAGGTAAATGTTTTCGACGATTTCCCTTTTACGATTTTCCACTATTTTTTATTATTATTATTATTATTATTACTTTCTACTACTCAGTTGTTTCATTTTTGAAATTAGTGAAGTTTAATCAGCCTGTCAATCTTTGCCATGATGTGCTTTTCTATTTTTCTAGAAATTTCAAAGCTTTATTTACTAAACAGAGAACTGACAGATTTTAATTATAATTTCTAGACATCGTAAATGCAACGCGTAAACTACCTATCTGTATGTTGTGGAAAGTGGAAGAAAATTTGGAAAGTCTGTTTTAATTTTTAAAAATAACGTATGCTTGCATTATGGTTGTTTGGTCATATTGGACAGTATGGTTGTTACAAATATTTAAAAATATTATGCTATAATGTATATTTAATTTGATATGGCATATATATTGAAAGATTACATCTTCATACTTTTCAGGGAATCCCATGTTAAAACTAAATCTTATGAATCCTTTTTCAATAATATTTACAAAAATTTGTTTTTTCAAATGAGCAATCGAAGAAATAATTTATGCAAAAACTAAACAAATTTCTAACAAATTAAATAAAACTCAACGTAACTAACAACTCTTAACGTAAGTAATTAACTAATAACTCTAATTAAATGTGATAAAATGGTAGAATATAAAGAAAAAATACGAAATTTGTATTTTTTTAGTTGATCAGTAGGTAGGTTAGAATTTATTTTAAAAACAAGATACAAGTGAATAAATTTGAATTGGTCATTGAGATTTACACAATTGCCTATTTAAAAAAAAAAAAAAAAATGTTTTTATTTGATGGCTACGCTATTTATAAAGCCTTCCACAAATTCGAATTAAAAATTTATTCGTGCAAAATATATCAAAAAACGGCATTGAGTTTAGAGTATAAAAATACATCTCAGCCATTCTAAAAATAGCTATATTATTTTTCAACTTGGCAATTCATATTAAACTTCATTTCATAACTTCTTAATTTGATAAAAAAGGAATAAAAGAGGATTTCAAATTTGTTATTTGGCAACACTTCTCCTGAAAGACAAATTCTTACCGTGATGGTGTCAGAGTTCGAGTTTTAAATAATACTGATAGACGTAGTATTATATTTTGTGATTTTTCTTGACGAACTAATTCCAAATTAAAAATTGTTCTACCGTAACACAAAGCTAGAAACTAAATATATAGTTAAGATTAACGTCAATATTACAGGGTATCTTTTACAAAAATGTAATTACAGAGAAAAAAACAAGAGAATTATTAAAGAATTATGAGGAAACTAATATCTTTCCTAATATTTTTAATGGGATTATTTCGAATTTTTTTATAAAAATATTAATTTAAATGTAGTGTTATTATTTCCTGTATTTATTTTTAAATATTTTTATGAATTTAACTTCTTCATTTTAAAAATAAAATTTTATTTGTGTAAATAATATGCAAAGTAAATATGAACATTTTATAAAATTGAAAATTTAAAACATATAATAATTACTGCTATCAATTTTTGAATTCGTATTCTTTTTAATCGCAGTATCGAAATGAAATCTTAATAAAAATAAAATTTATTTGCTTTAAAACTAAACAAAATGACCTTAAATATATATATATATATATATTTAATACGCAATTCATAATAATTGAGTTGTCCTAAATTAATTTATATAAAAGTAAGCAAACCGTTTTTAAGACGATCTTAGAACAGCAAACTACTGTACTAGTATAAAATTTCTATATTAGTATAGAACTTAAAAGTGTATTTTAATTTATTTATTATATTTAAGTATATTTTTAATTATAATTTCCATAAATAAAATTCTAACTTTTTCAATTTAAATTTTTTTCGTTAATATTTTTTAGTCATAAAAGAAAATTAGATTTTATAAAAGCGTTTTAATTTGTGTAATAAAATGTTATCCTCTACGTATACTAATGTTAACCTTAATAATGTATTTAAAATTAACCATGAGATCAGAGTAGGATTAAAGATTATTTTTAGACATTTTGTCTTTATTCTTTGCGAAGAAGTAATAAAAATAATCTACTTTAAAAAATGTAATATCATTGAGCATATTTACAATTTATTTTATGCTTTTCTTTATCACTTTGGAACCTCTCAAATCATTCTCATAAAGGAATTTAATGTTTTGATTTTATCTCTGAAAAGCCATTGCTTTTGATGCAGGACATCATTGATGAAGCCGTGCCTTTTTAATAAAATTCTCAACCCTTGAATCTTATGAATTCTCGTCACAATTAACCACTGCATTGGAGGAAAAGGCTGACAATAATTTTTTTTTCCCTTTTGCTACTTTAGATAGATTTTTTATAACATTCAGAGTAATTTATGCATTTCATGTTTGACGATTAGTTTCATGGTTGCATTTCGTGGTTTTTGCAACTGAAGATAATTCTATTACGGAAACTAAAAGTAATCATTTTAATTTTTGCCTTAAAATATTGAATAACTTTTTAATATTCAAATTCGTATATTTCTCAATTGTACGTTTATACGCCAATATGATAAGGAAAGATGTAATTAAAAGTCTCATATTTTGGATAAATCGTGTAATGAAATTTTAAGAAAGTCACAATTCAGTGTTAAATTTTGTATATTTATCTTTTGAAAAAAAAGGGCTCTGTATTAAAAGATAGTATAAATCATTGATTCTTCACCTTTAAAAATAGTTTTAAAATTAATAATAATAAAATATTGATCACATCAAATATGATCTCAAAAGATCTAATCAAGTCAAGTTAAAATGTTAATTTTTATTATATATAAATCCCATTATTACTTCAAAACGAGCATATCATAAATTGAATTGCAAATGATATTTTTCATTCAAGAATTTTGTAATAAATTTCCTTTTAAACTTTTAAATATTCGATAAAAGTTTTTTTCTGTAATATTAATTTAGAGATTAAAGAATTCGTGTTTCTTTAGTACAAATATTCTTTCCTTCTAAATAATTCCATTCCTTTTGAAATTTGATAATTTTCTTAAAAATAATACAAAATTTTCTTCTCATATACTTAAATTTCTCAATGAATTGTTTCAGCCACAAATTTTTTCCAGAAAAGGAGAATAAACGTTTAGAAGACATGAAAGGTACCTTTAAATTTTTTTTATTCCTAATTCATGGTACAAAAAGAGTTAATAAATAATATTGTATTTTTTTTTTTAAAAAATTGGGTACAATTCAATGTATTATTTTTACATTGTCAAATTGTTAAACTCTATATGAAGGAATTTTTAATGATAAAATCATGTTTTCTACTAACTAAATCGCATTATATGGTCAAAGGGGATTTTTCTTTATTGCTAAAAGTGTATGTTTCGAGATTTGATCAATTTAAGTTTATATAATTTCAAAATTGATAAATTTATTGTAAATTTCAGAATAAGCATCATTGAAAAAAAAAATCACCACAAGCAAATTATCATTTTAAATTTTGAGAAATGTTTATTATTGAAGGGAGATATTCTTTAATTTTTTTTTTTTTTTTTTTAATATTGATTTCTTTGAAAACGTAATCGAATTTTTTTTTTTTTTTTTAAATTTACTACTTAGCTAAGAAATAGATGTGACAATTTGAAAAAGAAATAAAGAAATTCCTTTAAAACAATTTAATTTTGTCACATAGTATATGATTATATATATATATATTTTTCAAAATAAACAAAATTGGACAATTTTGATTCCAATAAATCAGAGGTAAATTAAAATAATAATTGTAATGCTGTTTACAAATATGATATATCATTATTTTTACAGTTAAATTATTGTATTTAGTTTAAGTTCATAACGCATTTATTATTAACGCTCTTACATTGCATTCCCATAACCAAAATTTGTTATAAAAAAGTAATTAACTTAAAAAAATTTTATTTTAATAAAATTATTTGAAACTTACCGTTTGTTTTGCCATTCGTCATGGGTAAAATAGATTCGTGAACAGAGTCTGTGCCATTCATTTGTGTCGGACTCGATGAACTGATGCGAGTCATAGTGTCTTTTTTCGTGTAATCCAATGTAAACAAACAATTACAGCAGAAGATCGAAAGATATCATGTCCGGACGATAACTCAACTCATGTAACAATGAGAAGCACTCGTAAAAATAAGCTAAAAGTTATTTTGTCCGCTGTTTAAAAAGTACGATTAAAATCCTTTAAAAATACACTGTAATCTCTAGCGGCAAGCAGAAAAATCCACTATTTTTACAACTCCAAGTGTCCCTCGTCCGAAATATCTTCGTCAACTAGCTGAAACGAACGAGGGGGATACACACCTTCGTTTGATTGGTCGAACGGAGGGGGTGATAGTTTCCTATAGGTCATTGGAGCGAGGGTCCTGTGAGTGGTTGATGAGCCGCTCCTCCGTGATTGGTTGAAATGATCGGGCGGGCTGAAATGGGGAAAACGGAAAATTCCACTTGCTAGGGTGTTTCTTTCTTTACTTTAAAGGTCCCCGTTACGTTCATTTTATTTTATTTTTTTCACTTGGCTTTATTTATTTTATTAAAGAAGGTTTCGGTTCTTTTTTCTTTCTTTTCTTTTTTATTTAGGCCTCCGTTTTCTTTTATTCTGCTTTGAGGGTTCCAGAAATGAACCGTTTTTCGGTAACAGGTTGAGGAGTGGATTGGGAATGTTACTTGGGGTGGAAGAAAAGAGAACTCCCTCAGGCCATTTGTTTTGAAAGGTTATTTCAGTTTCATTGCCTTCGATTTTGTGCTCTTCTCTTTTTTGAGGAGGTGATTCGAGTATAGAAAGAGTTGCTTAGAAAATCAGCAATATATTTTGTTCCATTGAAAAAACTTTTTAAATATTTATTTCAATTTAATTGTGATGAAAGCAGGAATTATACGCTAATTTTCAATTGCTGCAAAATAAATAACATGATATAAGGTTTTTGATTCAAAAATCTAAGCAGAACTTCTAGAAATGAAGAGTTCATTTTAAATAGTAGATTATTAATAAATGAATGAAATTGTTCACTATTCTTTCCGCGAGAATTAAAAATGTCTCAATTCTTTGGTGACAAATAGAATTCAAGATGCTAATGTATCAACTTCTTCAATTACTATTGCGGTCTGATGGCCAATTGACCAGCACTCTTGCCTTTGGTACCAAATGCTTCAGGTTCAAATCCTGGCGGTTGCATGGATTTTTTTAGTAGTTCGGAATCCACGCTAAACAGTGTAGGCCAAGGTCTAATTAGCCTAAAGTGGGCACAAAATGATCGTAGAACGGCAAACCAATCCAATAAATTACTATTACATTATGACGTTTAAACGAAAATTATTAATTATATAATTTTGCAAATTAAGAAAGGGACTTAAAAACATCCTAAAATCATCCATTTCATTTCTGTATGATTTTGTTATAAATACTAATTTCACTTACTGGTTTCAAATCTTAGTCAGATCGCAGATAGATTGGTTTGTCATTCTACAGACATTTTGTGCACCCTTTAGACTATTTAGACCGGTGCCTACAGTTTAATGTGGATCCTGAATTACTAATAAACATCCATGACACCATCAGGATTCGAATCTGAAGCCTGTGGTACCAAAAACCAGAACGCTTGCCAATTTACCATCAAGCCGTTCAAATCGCAGATAGAAGAAACGCGATTGAAAAATGCCTTTCGATTTTTAATTTAGAATAATTATATTTCCGAATTTTGAAATTTAATTGAATGCATTATATTTTCAATGAACAGAAATTTCTTTGCAAAATAGCTACAGTGAGGAAAGTGAAAATTGATATTCTTAGGAGATTGATATTTTCAATGCGTATTTTAAACAATATTTTAATTACACATCGAAATTTTAAAATATTTTTATTGAAATCTATATGGCATGATTAATTTATGCGCAGTTTTAGAACCAAAGAGTTAAAAACTGATTTTTAAAATTTCTTAAAATTTTTCAATGAAAATTGTAAAGCATGAATTTATTCATATGCATTTATATATTTTATTACTATTAAAATAAATTGCAACTAAATATCGAATTTAGAGTTCCAAATAAAATTTCTGAGATAAATCTTTCGCTTACTAACGAATTACATCTATTTATTTATGGCTTCTCCTTACTTATACAGTTATTAGGGGATCTTACATAATAATGTATGGAACACAATCATGCAGACGGAATATGAAGAGACGGTCCACAAGTCTGTCTCCGGTAGAAAAAGGTGCTGATAGAGAAAGTGGCCAGTTGGGTTTCCGGTTGCGGTTCCATAGATAGGCAGGGGTCAACAGAAACCAACGTGAAGGTCACTTCGTCTGTTTTTCCTTCTCTTCGCCGAACCCTGGAGGGATTTTTCCGTGGTCTATTTAGGTGGATACATGGAAAAATAAGAGGGGTAAGGAAGGGGATGGTCAGGGGGAGGAAATAGCCAAAAATAGTAGACCTGACCCATGTCCTGAGTTTAGGGGAGAAGAGAGGTGACTGATGCTCATATTTATGAATCACAAATTGCAATCGTGGATTATCATGCAAAATCTATTGGACCAGTAACAAACATTGACATCAAATGTAGAAAATGTATCTTTTAAAAATATTTTTTTATCCAAAATATTTTATAAACAATTGAAGAGTATTGTTAATAGTGCATTTTTTTTTTTTTTTTTTTTTTTTTTTGACAGAATATTATATTTGCAATTCAAAAGTTATGTCCTAAATTTTATTATTTTATAATTGCAAAGTAATAACTAAATAACCAAATTTCGTTTATTGCATTTTAGTTTCTTTAGGAGGATGAATTAAGGATTATGACTAGTATTTATAATTTTAAAATTAATAATGTCATTGTTTTTCTGTCTTTTACGAAATGATATATTTATGAACATCAATTTTAAATGAAAAATATATGCAATGTCTCATTAAATTTACAAATCTAACTTATTAAATTTCACTCACCCACTATTATTTGTATCAATAAATTTAGAAACACTAATAAATTTTAATCACACAATGTGAAACGGGATAATTAAACTTCCAGAGGAAAGAAAGAAATTTTATTTAATTTTATTTATTTATTACTTCACTGATGCTCAATATGCTAGTCTTGTAGATACAATACTAGAGAATGCATACTATTACAACAAGCTAACTATGAATTATCAAACGGCTACCACACACACGTGGTTTTTTTTATTTTGTTTTTAATTGCATTCGTTAAACTAGATTTAACATGAAGAATTACTGCTATTCTAATCTACTATCGTAATTCTATCGTAATCCTCTTTTCATTACCAAATATCTGACTTTTCTGATAACATTTTTTTATTTGATTATAAATGAAGTAAAAGAAAACGTTTGGGTTACTTTATAAATAAATATAAATATTCCAGGAACTATTCATAAACAAAATAAATAAAAGCTTTAAATTAAGATTTTTAATGTAAGGAAAAAATTATATATGCTTTTAAAAACAAAATGAAAAGCTTTTGAAAATGATGGAATTTAATTTTAATTTTGCGGTAGGAGGTAAAATTGAACAAACCTTCAATTGAAAATGAATGCCTTTTTTGAGCTTAGTTGTTTGTATTTCCATGAAACACATCCAGAAAATACTTTTTGCTTTTATCATGGTTCTTTTATGCATATTATCTTCTCATTAATTTACACAATTTTAAAAATGTCATATGCCAATTTTTTATATTATTCTGACATGAAAAAGGCTCTTAAAAGTTTGCAAAATATTACCGTACTTTAACTATGAATGCTACAATAAAATACTATTGACAATAAATAAATAAATAAATGCATAAATAAATAAAATAAAAATCAGACTCAAATGGTTCTCAAATTATACGTCGCTACTGATTTCATGCCATTATAAAATTTATGAATTTAAAGAATATTAATTTAAATAAATTGCTTAAATAAATAAATAAAAATTAAACAGTTTGTAAAATAACTTAACACATTTTTTTCTGAATATAACACTCTCAATAACATTGATGATACCACTAAAATTTGATGATAATAAACACATGTGTATTATTCATATCTAATAATTATTTCATAATATTTTATGAAGGATAATATCAAAATACGTTATTTATTCCCCCTACATTAGATACATAGACGAAGGCGGGATTCAAATTATCTGTTATTTTATTTATTATCTTACATAGCAATTTGAGAGACGTGATTGATTGAAGATCAGATTAAAAAGAATTCATCACTTGAGAAGATGATGGTGATGACACAATTAAGAATGAAAAATTGTAAGAATTTTTTATTAACATCATCACAGAAACTATTTTTTTTATGTTACCCTATAGACAGATTTATTAATATAAATTGTCAAGTAAATTATAAAAAGAGTGAAGGTCAGAGATGGGAAAATTGTGAAATCATCATGTCATTACATTTAACATTATTTAAGATAGAAGATTATTTATGCTGCATTCATAAGGAAGAAAAAAATAGGACTTGTTATGAAGTAATCATTATGTATTAATCATTCATATTGATGCATTAATCATTGTTGAGGTTTTATTAAAAATTACTTTTGAAAATCGAAATCACTTGAGTTAGATTCAAATTGAAGTGTTCAATCGTTTTATTTTATTTATGAAATCTGAATTTGGATGAAAGGCATTAACATATATTTTTTTAAATTTTATATTAATACAATTAAGTGATAAAAATAGAATATTGAAATTTTTTTATATAAAAATTGGATTGCTAATATTCTAATTATTTAAATGTAAGCCGAAAGTTAAGATCTTAGTTTAATTTTATCTTTTTATTCAGAAATTTTGGAATAATTATTTTTAAAAATAACATTATGTTCCTTTCATTAAAAAAATACAAATTTCCTTTTAAATATTCAGCATTAGAAATTTAATTTTTTTTTGATATCGTAACTTGAAAGATCACACTATGAAGTCTAACTTTGAAATCATCAAAAATTTCAAATCAAGAATAAAGATAAAATTAAAAGGGAAAAGTATAGTTGTAAAAAAAGTAAAAAAGTTTTAGCTGTATACAACATTTTTTTACAAAATAATTAACAAGATTTCAGGACTAAACTTACAAAAAGTCAAACTGTTTTCATTGATTTATGTGTACATATATATTGAACATGCTAGGAAATACTTTGTATTACTGTAGATAGCAGATAATCTCTTGTCTATAAAAATGAAGGGATTGTCGAAATGAAAGGATACGAATAGATCCTCTGTTTTTTCGGACTGGCAAAAAACAAGAATGCTTTTTCTTTTGTTTTCGACTTAGCACCCAGCCTCCCTTTGAAGAGCGGTGCCAATTCTAGTTGACACGTGAGGGAGGGTCAGGAAGAGGGGCTTGTGTATGTGCAGATGGGCTATTCCCGATTGATACTAATGCAATAACGAAAAGTCCTAGCCTGTTTATGGAGCAGCTGACCGCATTTGGCGATGGAAGTGTTGCCAAATATCAAGAGTACATTAAATTCCATATAGGGAAGCGCATTCGACATAGCACATGAAAATAATTAAGAATCTAGTACAAACTACTAGGACAATGAAATGAGAATCTTCATTAACAAAGTAACTGTTATGCATCAGTGATAAAAGAAACTATTTTTTTCATGAAAATTTATATCATATTATGAATTAATTTTACTCAATTATTAAATATTTTAGATTAAATCTATTATCTCACTTTAATTACGTTGTTAATATGAACACGTTAATGCTATAATGAAAGCAATATTGATTCCGATGTTTACAGAATATTTATATAAATCGTGCAATTATTTAAAAATAGAATATAGAACGTAAACAATCAGAAAAAAAAAAAAAAATACAAAACTTCTACATACTGTATGCAATCACCTAAAAAAATTATTTGTTTAAAAAAAAAAAATGCACATTTCTTTATATCTAATTTAAATCACAGTTTAAAAATTACCAATTAATTAAAATGTCAATTTTTTTTTTTTGGGGGTGGGGGCAGGGGGGATTAAAAAAATATAAATCTTTTTTTTTTTATAAATAGTTTTTAACAACGTATTAAAGACTGACATGAATTATACATTTAAATGATACTTAACTCTATTAATGTAAGAATAAAGATGAACTTAAGCAAAATTTAATACTTATAGATTAGTCAGAGAACGATGGCCAATTGGCGGCGACATATTATTCTCGGGCTCCACCAAGTCTCAGGTAAAAATTGACTACATGCGTTTCTATAGAGTCGGACAATTGAAACTTTTTCTAACAACTGTGTTCATATGCCTAGGAAGACACCAAAATAAGTCCCCCAACAACAAAACCTTTGTTTTTCTTTCTTAAAAATAATAATTATCATTAGATTATACGTTTTACTGTTTTTTAAGTGTAAATATATACATATATTTGAGAAGTCTGAAAGTGAAGTAAATGCTATGATTTTTTTTTTTTAATGCAAATTTGAAGCTAATACCGACAGTAGCTTTTAACATTAATTATATTTATATAACTGTATGTCTTTATTTGTTACAATTGTTTGAACATGTATTTCTTATTGTAAAAAATGAAAACCAAAGGGGTGACATTTCTTTGGCTAGTTCTTGGCGATTTTATTGATATTTTCGAAACGGCAACCCTAATTGGTGCCTAATCTGGTTGGAGAGCACATCCCTTCAATGTAACCAGCATCTTTTTCTTCTGCTGTCAGCTACGCGCGCGATCTTTTTTCGTCCTGCCTCCCCCTTCTCCTACACCATTCAGCCCTCCTTAATTCTTGTATTTAAGGCATTCTTTTATACGTATACGAAGAGGAACAAAGGGTAAAAAAACACAACGAGAAGTAAAAAAAAAAAAAAAAAGAGTTTTACTCTTTCTTAGTTCTTTGGGTTGCTCTTCTTTTTTTTTTTACCCATTCTTTCTTGCTATTGGCATGATTGTTATTTCGTAATTTCGTTCAGAGGAAATCGATATCTTTAGGATGTAATTTTCTTTCCAATCAATACATGGCATCGAGAAAATGGAGAAAATTTAATCAATTATTTTCTAGCTGCTGTCGTATTTATTAATGGAACTGCCATATAATTGTGATTGAACTAATAAAATTGTTAACCAAGTTCATACATTTTACCAGAATTTATATATACATATATAATAAAACGATTTAATGATTGGTTAATTTTAATTAATTAGAACAATTTAATTTTTTTTTAATTCTTCAGTTAAACGAAATATTTATCTAAAAAATCATATAAAGTTTTTCTTTAGAAATTACTTTTAACAACTAGTACTTTCTTTTATAGAAGAAATTGGAAAACATTTTTTTTTTTTTTTAATACGAAAGAGGACTTTCAGCACTTATTACTCTACAATATATATATAAAATTAAAAAATATATATTTCATTTATATATTTTAATTTTATATGTATATATATTGTATAAAATATATATAATATAATATATATATTGTATATAAATGAAAAGAACTTTTTGAAATTTAACGAATTCAACAAAATCAAATCAAACATTTTATACATGTGCAAATTATATATTTAAAAAAAAATTGAAATTAAATAATTGTAAGTATCCATATATACGAGAAACAAATTAATTATTTCTTAGTTTTAATTAATTAAAACATTTTTTTTTTTTTTTAAATCTGTAGTTAAACGAAATATTTATTTAAAGAATCATACAAAGTTTTTGTTTAAAAATTACTTTCAATAATTAGAACTTTCTTTTACAGAAGAGAAAAATTGGAATTTATTTTTTTTTTTTTATACAAAAGGGATCTTTCAGCACATATTATTCTATAATTAGAAGTGATGATGTGGAAAAAGTTAAATAATCATATAAATTTTAAGGCGTAAATTTGTTTAAAATTATTTGAATGACTTCAGTAAGTTTAAAAATCAATTAACCTTAAAGGAATTAATATCACTATTATATTCATGGAAATCAATAAAAAAAAACAATGGTATAATCCAAAACATAAAGCTAAATTTTCAAATGCATTGACGGGACGTACGTTAATAATTATAACAGTTAAAACTATAACTCAAGGAGACAATATATTTTCTATCGTGCGTAAATTGGTATCACATTTTTTTAATTAATTCTTTTTAAATAAATAAGAAAAAAAAAAATTTAATACTAAAATCTATGTTTTATAACAATGCGTTTTCTAAGTGCTCACACATTTAAATACCTAGAAGTGTGAATTTATAATTGAATATATTCATTATTATTTTTAGCAACAAAACTCGCCAAATTAGAATATATCAGGTTTTTCACTGAAAAAGGAAATATCGAGCTGTACCTTGTAATTCATTTTTAGCGACGAATTTGACCAAAAAGGATAGGAAATATTATCTCTAGAACATAAAATTTGAATTGGAAGTTTATTTATCTTCTACTTCTTTACTGGCATTACAGCCTTGTACAGGCTTGAGCCTTCAACACAACAGCTCTCCATCTGTCTCGCTTCAATGTCAATCTCTTCCAGTTAATAATCTTCAGTTGTTTAAGATTCTCTTCGATCTATCAATCCACCTTTCCTTGGTTTCCTCTCTTCCTATTGTTGAACAATTTACATAACATAATCCTTTTTTATGATGTTTCCCTCATCTCTACGATGAACATGTCGAACCAGCTGATTCTTTGTAATTTGATGTATCTCACAATGTCTCTATTTTTAATTAGGTGTTCAATTTCTTTGTTTGGTCTTCTAATCCATACATTCAACTCTTTGTCCAAAAATTTTTTCTCAAAATTTTCCTTTCAAAGGCACCGATGTTATTCAAGATCTTAGCGTTTAATGTTCCCATTTCTCCAGCATACGTGACAATCGGCCTTATTAGAGTCTCATAAATCAAAAGTTTTGTTTTTCGTGGAGTAAATCTGCTGGTAAACTTTTTATTTGCGTACAATCCTTGATTACCGGCTTGTACTCTTTCATACTTCTCTATGGATATTATTGTCGTTAGGAGCTTTATTCATATTGTGAAAAAAAAAAAAAAAAAAAAAAAAAAGATTTCACTACGATACTGTTTTTAAAAAATTATTGATAATATTAAATAGCTAACTCATAAAAAACAAACGCAATTTTCCTCATCACTTACTACTGTGTCCAACAAATAAGACCAATTTTCAATTTAAAATTCCGGGGCTTATGGAATATTATTTCTTTTTCTTTTTTAGGTTGCTGGCACTGTCCTTGACATCTGTGTGAAATTTGACGTCAAACTATTCATTAGTGTTTGAGTTACGCTTGGCTTTGTGAGACGCTAAAACTGATTCCGGCAATTTTGAAATGTCTGACTTAATTAATCAAAGAACTTGCATTAAATTTTGTTGTGGAAACGTATAGAATGTTGCAGAAGGCATTCGGTGAGCATTCCTATATCGGAAGGAAATGTTTAGAAGTGGTAAAAACAGTTCAAAGAAGGCAGGGAATGCGTTGTAGACGAAGAGCCCTCTGGTCGACCCTCATCTTCAACCGACGAAACTCACGTCCAAAAAATTAAAGATTTTGGGATTGCAAACCGTCGATTTACAATTAGAGACCTTGCCGATGATTTTGGAATTTTGAAAGGATCTGCCAATTCCATTTTGGGCCTCAAAAGCGTCAAATCTCGATTGGTACCGAAAACACTGAATGCACCAGCTCACACTGCATTGATTCTTCGTGACTTTTTCGCCAAAAATGAAGCCCATATCGTTCCACAACCACCGTATTCACACCGTGCGACTTCTGGCTATTCCCAAACTAAAAAGACTACTCCGGGGACAACGTTTTGAATCGATTGAAGAGATTCAACGTGAATCGCCGCGCGCTTTGCAGGCCATCCCTGCCTATGACTTTTTAGCATGCATTGAGGATTGGAAAAAAGAGTTGGCATAAGTGCATTGTAACCGGAGGGGATTACTTTGAAGGCAATGAAATAAAATTGGAAGAGTAAATAAAGAGTTTTTGAAAAAAAATTGGTATTACTTTTTAGGCACTGTAGTAAAACAGTAAATAAAAAAAAAAAAAAAAAAGTTGTAACTGTGACCAAACGCAAAGGATGGTAAACGAAGTACTGATTCATCGTTCGATGAACAGAAGCCGAGGACAGTAATAGACATTCATGGACCAGCCCCGAATGATTGACTTATTTTGCAAGCTCTAGTAGACACTAGAACGAGAACATCCTGTAAACAGTGAATGAAATTACTGAACCTTGAGAGATTCGGTTACTGTATTTCGTAAACAACCACTTATTCACTCCCCCTCTCCTAGTTTTTCGCTTTCCTCTACTCTTAAAAGCAACGGAAATAATACCTAATTGAAAAATTGTTGTGTTTCTATTTGATGTATAGTTTCCTAGTCTATCTGTCTTGCGTTCAATACTCACTTTTGTGTGCGCTGTCTTTTGTGTTGCGCACTGTTAACATACCGGCATATCACCATATGGAATGTTTAATCGCATTCGAAGGTAAAACTGAGGTATATAATTATTGTACAAGTAACATATGGTATACAACATTATTATAAATGAAATAACACCATATAATATTATACAGCAGTGCAACAATAGAACTTTTTCATTTATAAAATACTATAATATGAGTTATTTTGAAATTAATTGCAAAATAAACATTTTTATTTTGAGTATTTTGTATAGAAAATCGAATAAATTAATTTTACAAAATAATAATATCAATAATAATAAATAAATAATAATAATAAGTAAAAAAAGTAAAATTAAATAAATAAATTAAAAAATTAAAAAAATTATAACTGAAAAAAAAGAGTTTTTAAAGTTATAAAGTTTTACAATAAATATTTACAAAAAAAAAATGCTCAGAACTTTTTACCAGTTGAAATAAATTTAGAACTTTCAATGCTTGAAAAAAAAATTTTAAGTAAATAAAAATATTTTTATAGATATGTTTAAATTAAAATTAGAAATTAATTTCTGAATTTCTAAATGGCATAATTTTTTCAGACATTTAAAGTTAAAAATATTAAGGAACAACTCACCAAATAATTTAGCTCTTTAAGAATATTATGATTACAAATTATGATTACAATAAAATTTAAAGAATCTCATTTAAAAAAGTAAGTGAAAAACACATTATAACGGAAATTTTTATAGCACAAACATCATTTAATAAATAACTTATCATCTAATATCTATAAATATCTTACCTATAATATTCTGTAATATATTACATATTCTACTTAATGAACAACTTGAATTATTTTTAATTTTAAAACATTTATCCACAATAAAAAACAAACTTTTACAAAGCAAACAATAGAAGAAAGAAAGAAATTCGTTGGAAAAAAATGAATCATTCGTTAAAATTTTTTTTGTTTAACTTCAAACCAGCAAACGATTTTGAAGTGAGCGTTGAGTTGCATTTCATCATTCTATTATTATTATTATTTTTTTTTTTTTAATTAACAGAAAGTTTTTATTAATTAAAATAAAATAGCCTTCATTTTTTTTTTTTTTTTGATTTAAATATGCTGTTGAACAGCAAGAGTATTGATTATAGAAAAGAAAAAAAAAAAAAAAACCTATTTTTTATGTATATTACAATGTTTTTATGCAGTCGAATGTTTTTTCGTGGAATAGTTTGAATCTACGAATTTATTTATTTATTTTTTTCTTGAATAGCAACGTTAATGCATTTGTCAACTTTATCTTTTATCTACACTGTACATAAAGCAAGAGATTTGTGCATGTTTTTATTCTTTATTTTATTTGTTTCGCGGAATTGCTAATTTTTCATCTGGGTGAGTAGCTGAAATCTACAAAAATTTCTTATTGATTTTTTAATTACGTAAAAACAATAACATTTAAGAACAAAAATTGCGCTTTTGATTTTTTTTTATTTAAGAATTGCGTTCTTTCATCAACATTTGTTTAATTTTAACAAAAAAATTAATCATATTTTTATGTGAATTTCGGATAATGCTATATTTGTAGTATTTCAAGAATTTAGTTTTTTAATAACATATTGAAGGTCCAAATTGTTCTTATCTCTTTGTATCTATTAATGTTAGTTTGGTTTGTAAATAGCATTAGTCTAATTGAATTATATATTAGACTACATTTTTCTTCCAGCTTATATAACTTAAATGATATGGCCAAAAGGTTCTTCTTTCGTTTTACTAATGTATTGTGCAAAATTCTATGATGTTGGATAATTTTAATGTTGAATAATTTTAACATGTAGATAGATATCATGCATCATTTTGTTTAATATAAACTTATTATTTTAGATATACAAACCAATTTTCTATGAAATATATATTGATCATATAGATAAATATATATAAAAATTAATCAGAGGAAATTTTTTGTTTAACTTCAAATTAACACACGATTTTGAAATGAGCGATCATCATCATAATCAGCACATGATTTTGAAAAATCATCTAGATCAATATATACATAAAAATTAATCACTCCGAAGAAATTTATATATATGTAATATTGATAAAAATATAAAATGATACAAAAATATAAATTGATCTATATGACTAATATTATATTGATCTATATGACTGATATTAATTGATCTATACTGATATTATATTGATCTATACTAATATTATATCTTTATTTAAATATATCAATAAAGTGTATCTGTAAATACAGATATAGCCGAAACGTGTAAATATGTGTAAGCATTGCAGATTTTTTTTTCTTTTCTGATTTTATTAGCTAACTTAATAGTGAATAATCTATCGCAATAAAAAATTATTCATTATTAAATTATTCACAATAAATAAGTGGTAAAATAGTAAAAAGAATGTCAAACAATAAAATCATCAATATATATATTTTTCTAATAATAATAAATAACTGCATGGTAATGATTAGTACATAAATTGACAAGTTTATTTGCAAACAAATAAGACATAAAAGACATCTAACTGGTTTTATGAGTGACACAATTTTTCCGATGAGATTAGTTTCATGGAGGGGAGGGTAGAACGAAAAGAAAAAAAAAAAAAAAAAAAAAAGAATTACGCGATTGCGTGCTTGTCTTCTAAATGACAGGTTAGCTTTTTTTCGTGTCAGATAGGGCGTACCCAACATTACTCAAACAACATTATTTCAAAGATAGCCCCAGATGGAAAATGATGCTTCTCTTTTTCCTCCTTTAGAATACATTTGCCAATTGTTTTAGTATAGATATTGTTTATTGGGAATTTATAAATATGTGTTATTAAACATCATGTATTCCATTTTATTTCAAATAATTATGCCATACATTAAACATAACTTATTTGGAATATTTTTAGAATGTAGGGGTTATGGATTTAATGGGCCATGAATGTTTAGAATGTTTGAGCAATACATGGGTCAACTGAGAGAAAATTAATACCAAAAATAAAACCCATCTAAGTCACGAGATCATTTTTAACGTAGTCTCTTTCAAAGTTATTAAAATTATCTTGAAAACTTATCCTTACCAATATTATTCATATTGAAATTAAATGTAAATTAAATCATAAAAAAATTGTATGACCGGCTGAAGCTTATTTACTATTAATGTTTTTAATCAAAATCATTAAAAAAACATTCAACATTTAAAAATGAAACATTTAAAAAACATTAAATGTTTAAAAAGAAAAACCTCAAATTGTCTAGACAAAAAATTTTTTTGTCTAGACAATTTGAAATTTTTCCGATGTATTTTTTTTTTTTTTTTTTAATATCTTTTTTGCATGATTTATAAAAGCAATCTTTTTAGATAGTAATTAAATTATGATTATTTAAACAGATAAAAGATGCATTAATTATATTTTCATAACATCGTTGTTCTATTTGCAATTAAAACAGCCTCATTTAAGCAACATATAGTAGTATATATTTGTGTTTATTTTATGAAATAAACGCGATTTTTTGCCCTATTTTTACGACAGATGACATTTTTATATTAAAAGAGTTTTTTTAAATTTTAATTTAATTTTATTTGTTATAATAATATTATTTTTTTAGATAGTTCTAGATTTAATAGATGTGCGTAGATATTTCTACATTAAAATGGATTTCTTAATATTTACATTTCTCGATGAAAAATTATTCCAATATTCTGGATAGTGAACAACAGTTGCTATAGATTTAAATTGATTAAATATCTTATAAATAAATGACATTATAAGTATATCCTTATCAATAATGAGAAGAATCCACTAAAATTTGCATTTGTTTTAGTAATTTTTCACAGTAATGCATTTCAGCAAAATTCAAGTATAAGGGATTAAAAGAAGTGTAGTAGGAAAAATGATCGAAAAAAAAAAAAAAAAAACATCAGATTGGTTAAGATATTTAGAATTCTTTATTATATATTATTATTGGATAATTTGTCTTTCTTCTAGAATATAGTGGGCTCTTAGTATTTTGAATGCAGATAAATTTCGTCCCAATCTGCATTCATTTTCCTTATAAATTTTATATAGGTGCAAATGATGTCATCATTTAATTAAACTAAAACACAAAAAAATCAGAAAATTAAAACATAAAACACTTTTTGAAAAACCCTATATATTTCATTATTTTTTAAGCTTTGCAGTTTCTATTATTACCACGTATTTTTAAAAATTTGTTAGCAAGCAATAGTACATCTTTACAAAAATTCGATTAAAAAAAAAATTGCCATTTATTTTCTTCTCAGATTTTAAATTTACGGTTTCGTAAAATTTCATAAATCAACATCGAATGTATTTTATATAGTAAAAAAGAATCATTAATTTCAAATAAATAAATGGCGTTAATATTTATTCTAGGAAATTTTTAAATGGAATTAAAAAAAGTAATTTTTTTTTTTTTAATTCATGAAAAAAATATAAAGATGTTATTCATATTTGAATCAATTCTCATCTTGGATTTCCTGATAAACTTTGTTTAAGTTTTCGATTAAGAATGTGGTATTTTATTTAAATACTACTTTTTTTCAGTATTTCAAAATAACTAATATCAATAGCATCAAAACAAAAAAAAAAAAACTTTAAATTGTATGCATAGTCTTATTTATGTGTATTATTGTTAACTATAGTTTTTAAAAATTTATAAATAAACTAGTCTTTAAAAACCTTAAAAAAAAATGAATAAATTTGTATTTAAATTTTAAAAAATTCTCTTATTTTTAAGTGAAAAAATATTGTTTAATAATTTTAGTGAAAATAAATGATAGTTGATATTAAGTATAAGGAGTCAAAATTATAAGGTTTTTAAACTCGATATTTTTTTTTATCTAAAAATTAAGACATCAGACTTTTAAGTCATTTACCTTTAATGATTAATCATATTAAATGCCATATTTCAGAAAATACATCAAAATAATTTTCAGCAAGCCTCTTTGTTGTGGAGATTGATGGTTCCCCCTCTCTTTTCCCTAAGCCCAAAAATTTGCATAGAAAAAAAAATAAATAAAAAACCTGTCGAAAAAAAAATATCAGCATTATAAGTGAACAAAATAACACGCTTCCTCAGATTATGCATGATTTGTCTACAGGGTAGCCATTATACCGTTACAGAAAAAAGAAAACTACGGTGAAAAAAAAAAAAAAAAAAAAACACAAAAAAATTGTAGGTCACATAGAAAGCTTCTTAAGCAAACAAATCTAACAAAAGAATAGCAGACGCTTTTATTTAAAAAAGCCTAAACAGGACTAACACACTCTAAGCCCTGACGCCTACGCCTCCCCACAAAGAATAGGTGCGAAAAACTAACAATGTAAAACGCCCTAGTTTTTCAGAGATGTTTTCTTTTTATTCACCTTTCGGAAAGAAAAATACACAATGAAATTTTCTTTTTCATCTATCCTGCATCTGGGTTGGGCTGGGTGAGATATACCCCAGAATTGTGCCCTTATTTGATATCTCTGGGCGTGAGGTTGCAGAATAGGTGCGTTGACAATAAATAATTTTCTCTCTCAGCAACTAACAATTCTCGCCAAGAAATAATTAAATTTTTTTTTTTTAAATAATTTTTTCTCTTAATTTTATGATTTTTTATTTTATTTTAATCAGTAATTATGGGCCTGAATGGCCGAGTGGCTAGCTCTCTGACGCTCGGTACCACAGGTTTCGGGTTCGAGTTCCAGCGGGGCCATGGATGTTTGTAGTGGTTCGGAATCCACTTTAAACCGTAGGTCCCGGTCTAACACGATAGTAGAGCGTTGCGGAGGTATTGTTACTCCGCGTCCGTAGCTTATCTTCGAACTAGATGTACCTCGTGGGTAGTGTTAAGGGAGTAACATTGGTGCAGCGCTTACCTTTAAGGCATAAAAGACAAGTGTCTAAGTGTTTGCCAGCTGCATTAGAACAAAAAATAAATAAATCAGTAATTATAAAAGTAAACTATTTAACTAATCTTATATATCTGAAAATCTTACACACATTGAAAATCAAAAGAAAGGAGTAGTTATACTACAAATTATTGGATCTCCTTTAATTTTTGTTACATTGTCTTTATCTTTATTGTTGTAAACCGAAACATCTTGATTTGTTCACACGTTAACAATGTATTAAAGCATTTGGATAAAAATCTGAAATTAAAAAAATAGAAATTAATTAATTTTCCTTTATAATAAATTAATTATACTAACAATAATTAATTTATTATTTGTATAATTTACCTTAAATTTATAAATATCATAATTCAGAGAAATGAAAATTGAATGAAAAGTTTTCCTTTGATTGGAATGAATAAAATTGCAAAGATAGTTATACCGAAATTTATTGGGGTCTCCTTTAATGTTGTTACGTTGTGACCATCTTTATTGTTGTAAAACGAGAACTTCGCGATCAATCTACAAGTTAGCAATGCAATAAAAGAATTTGAATAAAAATCGGAAATTAAAAGATAGAGATTAATTAATTTTGTCCTTGTAATAAATTAATTATACTAACAATAATTAATTTATTATAAGAGAATTTTTATAATTTACATTAAATTTATAAAGTATAATCCAGAAAAATGTGAATCGAATGAAACCTTTTCCTTTGATTGGAATGGATAACATTGCAAAAAGAAATGCATCGTTATACCAAAAATTATAGGGTTTCCTTTTAATTTTGTTACTTTGTGACCATACATCTTTATATTGTTGTAAAACGAGAACTTTGTGATCAATCCCCACGTTAACAATGCATTAAAGAATTTGAATGAAAATTAGAAATTAAAAAATAGAAATTAATTAATTTTACCTTATAATAAATATTATATCAACAATATTTGTATATTTTACCTTACATTTTTAAATATAATAATCCAGAGAATTGTGAATCGATTGAAAATTTTTATTTTGATCGGAATGAATAAAAAATTAGTGAAGCTCTTTAAAAAGTTTTAAGAGCAAGGAAATTATCCTGTAATTCCAATACATAAAAGCACAGCAGTTACACCAAATATTCCACAGTACTATAAAAATAAAAATTAACAAAACTATAAAAAATAATCCGTGTATCATTGAATTATATTAAACATTAAATGAAACATCCCACTTGTACGTTTACATTTTTTAGAAAGTTTTACTGAAATCTGGAATTTCTGAATTTTTAATTTTGCATGCTAGATTTATAAATGTATTTTTAATTGGCTAATGTTATGAATACATAAATATTAAATCAAATAAAACAATTTTTCTATGTTTAAGACCTTTTGGTTTTATTTATTCATTGAATAATTAATAATTATAAAATCTTAACTCTTACCATTTCCGTTATACCTGAAATCTTAATTTTTCTCCCTTACCGTTGGATATATTCCAGCGATAACTAGCCATATGTAGAAGAACCTTATTTTTTATGGGCGAGCGGGATTTGTTTATTTCGGAAATAACAGCCCATCCAACAAAGACTCCCCTTTGACATATTCGCCCCCTCTATGAGTCCACCCCCGCGATATTCGCACGGAACACCTGAAGTCGCGTGCGATCCCCAACCCCTCAAAGAAGGCGCGTGCCACTCACTGTTTGGTAAACAACTGCTGACTCAGCCTCTGCTCTTCCTATCTGCACTTCCCCTCTGATGGCCTACAGAAGTGCTCTCCAAAGTGGGGTACACAAAATGATACTCGGGGGGTACGTTCAAAAGACGTAATCATAATTGGTAATTTCTTCAAAATTGGTGGAGGGGATTCAAAACCGAATATTCAGATTCAGCAAACACAGCAACGAATGCAATCTTAACATTTGGTTTTGCATACATGTGTGAAGTAGCGTTTCCTATAATGATAATAATTTAAACGAAGTACATAAATAAATTATAGTTATCTACGAATTTTAGTAAGCACAGCAACAAATGCACTCTCATCATTGGGTTTTACATACCTGTGCGAAGTAGTACTTTCTACAATTCAAATCAAGTTACAGAAATAAATTAGAATTAGAACATCTACAAACTAAGCACACATTGTGATCACTTAGTGCATCCAATCAGATTATTCCTGTATTATTAAACAAATGCAATATGCATTGCTCACATTAAATTCTAACTAAAAATATAAATTTAATTTAAATATATGTGCATCGTTTCAAATAAACATAAGTAATTTGGTTTTTATATTATGTATTATATTATATGAGATCCAACTTTTAATTATTTTCGTCTTACGGGCATGGGTTAAAGAAGAGTAGTGCAACATCTACGGAGGCACATAAATATTCTAATCGGACCTTTTGTAAACCAACCTGGGTCTAGCGCAGGGGTCTCCAAACTATGGCCCGCGGGCCAAATCCGGCCTGCCAGTGTCCTCAATTCGGCCCGCGACAAAGAGAGAATCAAAATTTATCATCAAATTTATCTTCGCGTACTCGACGACTAGTCTAGAAATTATAAACTCATGTTTGTGAAAATTGCAACACCATGAAGGAATCGTCATAATTGAATGAAATTTAATACACAGTTGAGTGGTAGTGGTACAAATAAATGATTAAATGTTGAAAGCAAACAAACAATAACAAGAGATCGGAATCAGTATTTTGTGTAGCCACCACGCGCCGCAATAAGGGCTGCTACACGACGTGGCATGGAGTCAAACAAATTTTGAATGTCTGCCTGAGGAAGAGCATTCCATATTATTTGTATGCGCACCCAAAGTTCGTCTGCAGAAGCAACAGGACGAGGATCACGAGCGCGAGACGCCGACCAACGAAATCCCACACATGTTCAATCGGCGACATATCCGGGGAATACGCAGGCCAAGGAAGAAACTGTACCTGCCGCGTTGCAAAGAAGGATTGAACAGTCCTAGCGATATGAGGGCGGGCATTGTCCTGTTGGAAATACAGCGCCTAGCAAGCTTTGAAGGAAGGGAACAGCTTGGGGTTGTAGAACTTCACTGATGTACCGGTTGCTGTTCAAATTGCCCACAATTCTTAGCAATTGAGATCGTCCATGATATGCTATGGCAATGCTCCGGGTGTTCGTCCACTGTGGCATTCGGTAATGCACTCCGGAAGGAGGCGTTTACCGGCATAGCGTCTGACACGAATGCGGCCATCATGGTACTACAAATTAAAGCGGGATTCGTCAGAAAACACGACATACTGCCAATCAGCACTCCAGTCTCTATGCTGAGTGGCCCATTGTAGCCGCAGGCGGCAATGGTTTAGCGTGAGAGGATCCTGTATAAAGGAGTCCTTGCGCGCAGTCCACGCTGCAGCAGACGTCTACGAATTGATGAAGCACACAATGAAACACCTGTAGCTATTGACCACTGTGCTGCCAATTGTCTAGAGGAAGCTGTACGGTCCGTCAGCGCCATGCGGACCAGGTGTCTATCATCGCGAGCTGACGTCACATTTCGGGGTCCACTCCCGGATTTCCGAGTTGTCCGACACTCGTCCGTCCACTGCTTCCAAAGACGCATCATTGTGCTGCTGTTACGCTGCACACGAGCGGCTACTGCACGATAAGACAATCCAGCTTAACGAAGGCCGATGATTCTCCCCCGTTCAAATTCTGTAAGTTGCTCAAATCTCGCTATCTTTCGTCGAAGAGGCATAAGTAACGATTGAGCTAACGTTTACCACTAGCAGATAACCACCGATAACCATACACGCCTCGCTACTGCCGTCTATTTATTCGGATCCATCCGCCGTTCAGAGGGCGCTGCTCAGCATACGCATGCGCTACGGATTTGAAATTCTAATCATTTGCATATCATGCGCTAATTTGCATTTCCTGAAAATTTTTAGCTCACTCGCGTAAGTCCTTCATGGGGTTGCAATTTTCACAAACATGAGTTTAGATAATAGCGGAAAAATTAAAACGGTTTTGGTCCTTGGCACTTACTGGAGTAAACAGTATGGCCCTAAGGTTGGAAAATTTGGAGACCCCTGGTCTAGTGAAATGGACTGTAGCATGGCAATATTGTACTATATTTAACAGAAAATCAGTTAATTGATTATGAATTAAAAAATAAGACTGTAAAAATTAGATCAATTTTTTATAGCTTATTATTAACAATACATAACACAACATGCATTGAAAAAAAATTTTAATATTATAAATATAATTATAAATATAAATACAAAAAAAAAAAAAAATTTTTTATCATATGTAATTTTTTTATCGATTCCGATTTCGTTTTTAATTTGCAAGCCTATAAAAATAATATTAATAAACATATTTCCAGAAAACTATACCATTTCGATGTACAATTTTGTAACTTAAATATAATTTTATATATAAATATTTATAATAAATTAAATATTAAATGTGAAATATTTATATTAAATGTGAAATATTTTATTAAATGTAACTTTTATATATAACTGATATGCCATTGATTTTCAAGCAATTAAAAACTGGCTAACTAATACTAACAATTAAAGAAAGCGTGCAATTGACTAGAGAATATAATTCTATCTTTGCAATTTATTAATCATATATATATATTAAATAAATAAAAACATTTTCAAATATTCGAAATTTTTATTTGCAAATAAAGCGATAATATAAATGGTAATTTTTCACTATTGAAACATATTTAACTGCAAATTTACCAGCTTGAATGCTTTACTCTAAATTATTTTTATATGTATACAGTGCCGGATTTTCCTATAGGCTAACTAGGCTTCAGCCTAGGCCCTCAAGATCAAAAGGGGTCTACATTCAAATTGTTAGCAAAAATTAGAATTACACTATTCTAAAAACAGTAAACACTAAAACACTGAATTTAAATTAAGGAGAAATTCTACACATTAGATAAAAACAACATAAAGATGTATTGGCTAAGATCAACGCGTTCGGCTCATTGGGTCTATTCGTTTGTATATACTAGATTGCACCAAAATATAGTTCATACGTTCACTGATTGTTATGGCAAATACTCGACCTCGACTTTTTTTTTATTTATTATGCGTGTCACATTTTTTATAAAGATTAGTAATATCTCACAGTAATGATGTATTTTATTATCTCTCATGTAATTTACAAACTTTAAAATTGGAGATGAAAGGGCCTCATAAGTGAAATAGCCTAGGGCCTCTTTTCATCTAAATCCGGCCATGTATGTATATCAGAACGCTTGTCAGGAAAATACTTCACACAGCCTTCAGAAAGTTGCCCTTCATAACGTGCTTTCATTATTGTGAGCTTTTTCTTTGTCTTCCCAAGAACTAATTAGCAATTCCTATTATTATTATTACATCGTAATTCAGCCAGAAAGTAATGATCAATAACTTCGAAATTTTCTAATTAAAATTTTAGCCTACAGTATGAGAATCATTGCTTTAAGGGATTGAACATTAGATTTTAAAGTTGCTATTATTATTATTATTACCAAGAAATTAACCATTAGCATGCTACAACATTTCTCATAGAGAAAACAGTGTTCTAAGGGTGGCGAGAAACAAAAAGAGACATCAAGTTAAAAGAGTCACAATTGAAACAATCACCCCCGGTGAGATCGGTGGGGCGAGCGAGCGAGTGTTGCAGGTTCGCATTTCAAGTGTAACGGGAGGCGGAAGAGAGAGAGTCGATGATGGAGTAGGAGGAGACAGAAGAGTCATCCGTAATCGGTAGGGGTGGAGACTATCGATCCTCCGCTTTCAAGATGGCGGATGACTTGGTGACGGCGACTCGATGCAGAGGATAAATCTTCGGCTCTCTGCCTACCTTTTAGGAGAGGGTGAAATGCGTCCTCATTTGACAGCACGCACCCTCCTAGCTCCTTGAAGACGACTTCCTGGCTCTTTGGACTGATTTTAAAAAAAAAAAATAGAATGTATAGTAAAATAAATAAACAATTTCGCAGTAAATAAAATTCTTTTAATTTCAAATGTGTAATCATGAGCAAAAAGGAAAATTCTTGTAGAAGTTTTTCTTCGTGTTTTTCCTTAAAAATGACTTCCTCGCTCTTTGGATTGATTTTAAAAACAACAAGTAATATAAAAAAAAAAAAAAAAAAACATTTTAAAAGTCAATTCCTGCTTGTTTTTCACTATATTGCAGAAAGTCCTTTATAAATAATTTTAATTTCATTTTTTTAAGTTTATCTGGCATCATCTATTGTAGATAGATATATGCAACTTAAATCTAAAAAAACTAAAATTAATTAATTAAATTTAATTAATGAATTATTATTTGAAAAAAACTGTATTAACATCCAGTGTCAACCATTTCAAGTTAAAAAAATGTATTTGAACTTGAGTGGATGAATAAAAAGTATTTTATGAATGATTGAAAATTTGAGCAAGATATATATAGGGAGAGTGTGAACTAATAGAAGGAATTGAAAAAGAGAATGAATATACAATTTCGCTGTTAAAAAAATTCGTTTCATTTAAAATGTGCAATCATGAGCAAAAAAGGAAATTTCTTGTAGATGTTTTTCTTCTTTTTTTCCTTAAAGATGATTTTCTGGCTCTTTGGACTGATTTTAAAAACAAAAATACAATGAATATACAATTTCGTAGTTTAAAAATTTTGTTTAATTCAAGATGTGTAATCATGAGCAAAAAAGGAAATTTCTTGTGAAATTCAAAAATGTGAAGCATTTATCAAATTTAAAAACAAAGGAGGAATATTATTCTATAAATTAATACTTAAAAATTCATTGATAAATTATATATTTCAAAACGACTTTTTTTCTGTAAGATTAGTGGTGTGATTTTTTTAATAAATACGCAGAAATAACTAATTTGATCTTTCATTTTATCTTTGGATTTGATCAGAATATATTTTTTTAAATAATTTAATAATTCGTACTTCTAAGCAATATACGAATTCTTAAATGAATTTTTGCAACAGAGAATATGCTTTTATCGATTGGTTATGCTTTAAATTATTTTAAATGATTGGCGAAACGGAGGTCAAAAAGCGTTGACTCGCCATTTATTATCAGTCATTTGTTCCCTCGGTTGTCTATAAACTTGCACTGTGCCTATTTTGTCACATGTTATTCAAATTCTGAATAAAGAGACAAATTAAACGTTGCCCTCTTTTTGTATGCAGAATATTATTTTGTATACTATAAAAATCCTTCATTATCATTACACACAAAATAATATGTTAAATATAAAAAATTATATTTTATTAAATAATAATTTAGTAAAAGGTATAACTAAGTATGCAACTAAATGCCAATTATTTAAAATCTCTGTAATAGTACTTAAAAATAATTAAATAACAAAAATAAGCTACACACACTAATTATCAACAATAAAATAAATAAATAAATACAAATAATATGAGCTGTGCTATTCATTTGAAAATTCTTTCATGTCTTCGCGGCATCAATAATAATTATAAAATAAAAATATAGTAGTCAACATTCAAAAAGTAAATCCTACTTTAATTCTAATTAAAAAATTTTTTTAATGAAAAGCTGTTAAAGAAGCAGCATTGTTTTGCAGGCTTAAACTTCAGTTTAGTACCATGCTACGAATAAAATACATCTCTGATACCATTAAAAAGTCCATTTAGGAATTAAAAAAATATTCATATCATAATTGTTTTTTATTCACTGAGAGCTTCGTTTACCATCTGGTAAACAAGACGCTAATCCTGGATCGTAAAGTATGAGAGTAATATCTTTTTCTCAAAAAAAAATGGAAATAAAAATAAAAAATAAATTGATGATAGAGTAATATTTTCTTCTGAGAAAATATTACTCTATCACCAATAATTTATTCCCTTTTTCAAATGATAACAACTATGCTTTTAATTACATTTGAATTCTGTATAAATAATTTATGCTCCTTATTTATTTGTGTTTATTCTCAACTGTTATTAAAGTTTATTCAACATTTGTTTGTTCATAACGAATTTATATATATATATATATATTATTCTGTTTATACTGGTCTCTTTGAAAGATTCATTCAAGAATTGAAGAACATTCACACTATGATTGTTTATTTTATTTGTTTAATTAATTTATTTATTTATTTTTTATTCACTGAGAACAGTTTATGTGCCATCTGGTTAACATGATGCTAATCAGCTAAACCTGTAATAATATATATATATATATATATATATATATATATATATATATATATATATATATATATATATTAGGTAGAAAAGGGAACAAATATTGTGCTATTTACATTAACTTCAATGAAATAAACACGAACAAATTATTAATTGAATGGGTACTGGTTGTTAAAATTCTGAACAGGATAGTATATAAAAATTAAATGTTTTCATAGTACGCGAAGATTCAATTTTGAATTTTAGAAATTGTACATAATGTAAGTATAGATCTGTATATTTAAATAAAAGTATAAACATGCAATGTTTAATTTATGTAATTTCATAGTGCATAACGTTTAATTTTTGTAAATATTACTAAATAGTTTTTTTTCTAATTGCTTTCTAAATAGTTTTTTTTTTTTTTTTTTTAAATTTTAGTTTTAAATAATTTTTTTTTTTTTACCAAATATCTTTGCTATAATAATACAAAGAAAGTTTCATAAATCTTAAAATTTTGATGACCATGTAAGATAGATTAAGGAGAATAAGAAATTAAAAGACTTATTAAAGATAGAACGGAAGATATAAATAAAGATATAAATAAAGATATTATTAAAAAAGATATTATAATAAAAGATATTATAATAAAAGATATTATTAAAGATATAAAGATTAAAAGATAAATTCAGATAATTAATTTCATTAATTATTTTATTTTTATTTATTGAATCTTATTATGATTCATTTAAATAACAGATAAATTCACTTAAAACTAGCTTAAAATTAACTTAACTAAAAATATAAATTCACTTAAATAAACTAGCTTAATTTATTACATAGTTTATACTTCTTATGATTGATGTTGACGTTTTTTATGTTTGCATTAATTCACGATTGAAGTTTTCTTATCTGCTTAAAATAATTTTTTTTCTTCAATTTCATTATCAAATATGTTTGAATTTATTACAACCTCTAAATCTGACTCCTTATTAGGTTTTATAATTTTTAAGTATATTAATTCATTTAAAGTAGGCCATGAAACATGTATGTATATGACAATTTTTAACTATGGAACTTTGATTTATTCCCTCTTTTTAAATAAAAAACAATAAAAAAATTTTTGTAATAAAATACAATTTAAGTACAATTTTCATAAATATAAAATTTTACAAATAAAAAAAAAATATTTAAAGCATCGGGATCGTATTTTTACCAAAAGTTTTATTACTTATTAATTTCATTTGTGATAATCAATGTTTTAATTTTTTAATAATAAATATTTTTAATTAATATTCAATGCAATTCAATTTTTTAAATTAATATTTTTGTATGTAAAGAATAATATAAATAATTTTGTATATAAATAAGATTTTTGTATATATAATATAAATTAATATTTTAATATATATTTAATTTAAATTAATATTTTTTATAAATCCTTTCTAAAACAAAATTTTTTTAAAGTTTTCTTTTGTATTTAAGGCATTATACGAGTTAAATTTTAATATCATACAGCAAACAATTTAACATTAAATGAATGTAAATACAAAAGATTACTATTATGTTACTAATTGATAATTATTATTACACAAAAATGTTGTAACCATATAAATGCTAAATCAAGTGTAAACATTCGAATGCTTATATTTAGTATGCGATGTAATAACATTTCGAATAGCAATAATAATTGTTTATTTCATCAATATGAAATGAATTTGTATTTGCTTTTATTCGTTGTTTAATTTGCTTGAATTTGTAATCATAACTTTTAACCCGTTTTATAATGAACTTTAAACATAACGTTTTATAGCACGAACTTATTATGGGAAAATTTCTATTGGAGTAATAACAATTATAATTTTCAAATCTAACGCTTATTTTATTTATTTTGCCTTTTTTTTTTTGACGATTATTTTTATTTAAGCTCAGTTATGTTTTATAAAGTTTTTAGAGTACAAATATCCAATTATGAACATTTGTATTGAAAATTGTGTGGTAAAAGAGTTGTTTGTTTTTAAATGCAGATAATTTCAAATAATTTCACTTAATTCCTGGACTTAAAAGAAAATGAGGAATTAAAAAAGCAAATCATTCTATATTCTCATTGCAGCTGCCTGGCCTCATTTTTATTCTTATTTTATAATTTTTAATTTCAACTAAGAGATCAATTCCGATTAATTCAAGTTATTATTTATTTATTTTTAGTATTATTATAAGAAACATTTGAACAGCTAACAAAAAATTATTTTATTTTATTTATTAATCAATGCAAAGACTTCAAAAATTTCCAATCAAAACAAATTGCAGTAAATCTAGCTCTCTCTACGAAGGGTTTATAATCCTTGAATGAATGCTTTTTCGTCATAACGGTGCACCGTGTGTTCAGACAGCCGAGAGACTCCCTCTGCCGGCCCGCTGGAAGTGGTTCCGAGGCGCTCGGTGCTCGACGCGCAGTCTGGTCCAGCTGCCCCGAGACTCGCATCGAACCAAAGAAAGGTCAACAAAAGGGAGTGGGGGTGGAAAGCTGGGACGGGGATCGTAAGTAGAAGGCTATCAACATCCTTTTGGCTCTTTTCCTAGTGAGAGAGGGAGTTTGTTTTTCCAGGGGGCAACGGGTGAATGTCTGGGACCATCTGTTAGCAGCACATGCATTCAACAAGGCTGCGGATTGATTTTAAAAATTATCCAACGTCTGACAGCCATACGGCATCTGATAACATGTAACTTTAAAAAACAGTATTGCCCATTTAATGTAGTGTGGCCAAATTAAAGATGAAAAAATAATTATTTTTGGAGAATATTGAAAATTTCTTTAATACCATTCTAACAAATATGAGGATTTTATGTGAACATGTTTATCATTTCTTAAATTGGCAGGACACAGATAATTTAATAAATGACACATAATTTTAATAAATATTCATTGAAACAAGATGCAAAAAAAATCATTACAAATCTTCATATTTAATTAGGAATCAATTTTTTCTGAAAATAATGTTGACTTTAAATCTAATTTCTGTAATGAAATGAAATCTAATGTTAACTTTAAATTCAACATTTGCTGCAATTTTCCCAATTAAAATGATAAAAATATGCATATTATAAAAATGTGGGGATCTCATTCAAAAATCTTAACTTTAATAAATGAAACTCTTAATGCTTAATGAAATTATGTAATTATTATCTGCTAGAAGATATAAAAATTAACAATAGCTAAAATAAATTATTAATTGATACATTGATTATTATTTGAAATTTTTTTAAAATTCTCCATTAATATATATTTTAAATTTTTTGCTCCCTCATATTATAATATCTGATTCCTCGAGTATAAAAATTTAAAATTTTCTTTTCCTTTTATAAAATTGAACAAGGCTGCCAATTGATTTTTAAAAGTTATCCAAGACCTGATAGCAATACAGACACGCGACATCTGATAACATATAACTTTTTAAAAAATATATATTATCCATCTAATGTAGTGAGACAAAATTAAAAATGAAAAACAATTAGTTTTCTGGGCCTTATTGGATTTTTTTTCAATACCATTCTAACAAATACGAGGATTTTATGTGAATATTTCTATCATTTTTTAAAATGCACGTGAGACTGAAGAATGCTTTTAATAAATGCCACATATTCTTTGGAAAAACAAGAAGAAAATTTTTTATCTTCGTATTTAGTTAAGAATCTAGTTTTTCAGAAAATAATGTTGAATTTAAAGTTAACATATTCTTTAGTCACATAATCCTTGGAAACAAGAAGAAAATTTTTTTATCTTCGTATTTAGTTAGGAATCTAGTTTTCTGAAAATAATATTGAATTTAAAGTTAACATTTGCTGCAATTTTTTTCCTATTATATTGATAATAACATACCTATTATTAAAATGGGAGAACCTCTTTAAAAAATCTTAATTTTAATGAATGAAAATCTTAATACTTAATGAAACTATTAAGAAATAACTTTAACTCTTAACGAACTCTATGAGAAGATTTAAAACATAATAACTCAAATAAATTATTAATTTATACATTGATTATTATTTGAAAAAAAAATTCCCCCCATGTATTTTAAGTTTTTTAATCCCTTGTATTATAAGTTCTGATTTCCAGGGAATAAAAATTTGATATTCCTTTTATAAACATGAAATGCAGATAAATTGTATTAAAGTCAAAAAAAATATTTTGAAGAATTATTATAAGAAAAGTATAGAATAATTTTCTTTTTTGGAAATAAACGTTTAGACTGGGTAATTTTAGTGAATTTAATTTTAATCAATTGCATCAATGGCTTCAATTATTTATGCCAATTCAAAGTTTCCAACAACTAGTGAAATATTTTTCATGGGATTCTTTTCCATATAATTTATAATTTTTATTTCACAGACAAACTGATAAAAGCTTTTGGTATATTTTTTCTTTCCCCCTCCCCTTTTTCCCCCTTCAAGTCTCGACTAGAATACGAAATAAAAATAACAAATAGCTATTATTTTTAAAAAAATATTTAGAAGAGAACTTAATTATAAAAAAATACAGATTAAAATATAATTATTAACATACAGATAAAATATAAGTTATTATAATATAATAATTAAGATACAGATAAAAATACAGATTAAAATATAAAATATAATAATCATCTAACAGTTTTAAAGTTTTTTTTTCTGTATGATTATAACTTTTTTTTGCTGCTTTTAAATTAATATTGGGTATGTTTGAATCTTAATAAAGTAAAGACAGTTATTTGGCTTTTTTTTTAATCGATGTGCTTAAAACATTGATAATCTTTTACAATGTGTAAGATCTGCAAATTTATTCAAATTATCTATAAGCTTCGACAGAATGTATCATATAATATATATCATAGAATCATATAATAAACAACATTAAAAATAGGAAACTGTAAGCTGCATTAATAAATTACATCTGTTACCATGCCTTTCAAAAGGCAGAAATATTATTAAATCCTTATTTATTTTGATGCTTTGAGATTAAAGTCATCTTGGACATGAATTCCTGGTATTCATGTCTTAGATTTTTATTCCTGATTAGTAAATATACTATTACTGTGGAGTTCCGATAAATTTTCTTTTTGATGCGACATCTGTTAGTAACGGAAGATTACGAAGATTTTTTTTTCTTCTTCTTCTTTATTTTGTAATTTGATTGGTATATGCCGAGAAAAGAGTTTAATAGTTACATATTAAATTAAAGAACAGAAACATAGCAAAATTAAAATAACTTTTAACAAAAATGGTGAACCTTTATTTTTATTGAATAAGTAAAAAAAATATACCTACAAAACAATATTTTTTATTTTTTTCATAATCTTCACTTTTATTTGTTATTAATAATGGCTCAATTTTAAATCAGTTTTTACATAATTTATATGCACATTAGTTGAAATTTTAACTCAAAAAACCTTATACGATCAGTAAGATAATTTTTGAAAAAGGTTTATTAAATGTTGAATAAATTAATCTTTAGATCCAATGCGCTCATTGCATAATTCATCCAATGTTCTCATTGCATAACTCATCCAATGCTGCTCAATGCATAAATAGAACATCCACATCCACATAAATAGAATATTCGTTGCATAACTCATTCAATGTGTTCGTTGCATAACTCATTCAATGTGTTCTTTGCATAACTCATCCAATGTGATCATTGCATAACTCCTCCAATGTGATCATTGCATAACTCAAACAATGAGCATTTGCATAACTCCTCCAATGTGTTCATTGCATGACTCTTCCAATGTGTTCATTTCATAACTCAATGTACTCATTACATAACTCCTGCAATGTGTTCATTGCATAACTCTTCCAATGTGTTCATTGCATAACTCCTCCGATGTGTTCATTGCATAACTCGGTGTAATTGTATAACTCATCCATTGTGTTAATTGCATAACTGATCCATTGTGTTCACCGCATCATTTCGCCAATGTGTTTATTGCATAGCTCATCCATTGTGCTCATGCATCATCATCCAATGTGCTCATTGCATAACACATAAAATGTGCTCATTGTCTTTTATTCGTACATATCAGCATGTATTATTTATTGCTCTTTTTAGACTTTTCATGCATGCTATGTTTCTTTTTTCCAATTATTTTTTTTTTTAATTTGAAATAAAATTACAGTTGTTTTAGACTGAAACTTCCTTTTATTATCCTTAATTTAATTAAAGTGATTTTTTGATAATCAATATTATAGAATCTTCCTTCTATAAATGTACTTATTTTTTTTTTTATCCTAATGTTTGTAAAAATTTTGAAATATATATAAGAGTTAAAAAAAAATATACTCAAAAATGATGGACATCTTTATTTTGGTGCAATCTGATGGACGGATAGATATTAGTTTCAGTAATTGAGTATCGATCATGAGATCGATGCGAGTAGGAGGACCTTTTCAATTTCACGCTTGCATTGCTGGAAGGAAAAGGCTAAATCCTTTTATAAGAAGAAGAAAATATCCGCTTAGCTTCAGTTACTTGGAGCGTAGACTCTAATTAGTACCGTTCTCTTTCCTCACTTTCAATGAATGCTTTAACGAAATGGTTGCCGGAACGAATGCCTTGGCGATAAAACTCTTTTTTTTTTTTTTTTTTGCCAAAACTAAATTTTCTAAAACATGCATGGCTCTGCTTCGTATGTGTGTAGCCAAACTTAACTGCGAAATGTTATTAAAAATCATGCGATATATTTGATTGATAAAATAATACATTAAAAAACGTTTCTCTTATAGAATACATGTATTAACTTTTATTCCTATTGATGAAAAATAATTAAGTAACTATAAGTTTTTTTTTATTTTAGTCAGAAATTTTTATTTAATATTTGATGACGATAATTAAAATGAATTATTTAATTTTCCCAATTCAAATTTGGAAGGTTTTGAGAAAATAAAAAATAAAAAAAAAAATCAACGTAAGGACTCCTCTTTAAAGTAGTGTGTAGATATATTGATTTCTGATTCAATATTTATGTCAAATGTCACAAAATATTCTATGCTATTAAAAAGATTAAAGAAAATAACAATTTGAATAATGCTGAATATCGGTGTTTTTCTATTATTTTTCAATAATAATGTTTAATAAAAGAAACACTCTTTTCAAAACTTTAAAGAGTGTAATTATGCATCATTTCTATATGGCTCCAAAATTGCTTTTATAAAATACATATATATTATAAAATGTTTTGTTGATTTATAATTTAGCAGTTCTAATATGGGGGCCTGACAGCCGAGAGACTAGTGCTCTGGCTTTCGGTGCCATAAGCTTCTGGCTCGAATCCTGACGGTGCCATAGATGTTTGTAGTGGTTCTGTATCCACTTTAAACAGTTAGGCAACAGTCTAATATGACTATAGAGAATTGGATGCAAAGCCGACAATTCTCCCGCAAAAAAAAAAAAAAAAAAAAAAAAACGACATCTTCAGTTCCGGAATATGCCAGTAGGCAGACGAACTTCGTCCACCAAGGGACTGTTGCGCCATTAAGAAGTTCTTATGTAATAATTTATTTTTTTTAATATTTTATGATTACTGCACATTGTAAAAAAGAAGATTTTACAAAAATATTAAGGATTTTTATCTATTTACCTCAAAATCATTAATATAATACATATTACATACATACATTATATACATGCATCATATATTTACATACATCGTATGCATACATGCAAATTTAATTAATTTTCAAAATGCTTTATTTAATCATTGAAAACATTTTTGAGGATTGACTCAAGAAAAAAAAAAAAGAATCGGAGGAAAATAATATTAAGTGGAAGGGAAAAGTACGTTACGGAATCGGACAAACATTTTGCTATTCCAAATAGGTTTTTAAAATTATTTTATAAATAATTAAAACTAATGGACATCAAAATAATTTTTGCATTTTTTGAGAAAAGAAGCAGAAAAGATCACATTTTATTAAAAAATATTTATAATACGAGTAATCCTGTAAAACAGTTTTTGTGATCGTATTTTTATGATTTGCAAGAAAAACAACTTTTGTAATATGATTTCTAAGCATGATCATATCTCTTATAAATTAAAGATATATTTTGTTTTATCAGTATATATAAAAAGCATTTGGATAATTCAATATGAATTACAATTTTTTAAGTAAAATCATTTTGTAATAAAATTAATTATTTTTAAACTGAACATAAAAATAATGAAAAACAAAGTGTTGATTTAAAAAAAAAAAAGACATTCTGTATAATTGTTTTTATGTAGGTTTTCAAAATGAACGGGAAAAACAACTTTTAATAGTCTCTAAACTAATTTTAATGTATTAACTTTATTATGATAATATATTAATTACGATATGATATTAATTATGATATATATATTTCTACTTTTTTTTTTGCCTTTAAAATATGGATAATTTTTATGTTTTTTAATCGTAAAAGTAAAAGAAATATAAAAAGTATTTAAATGATTCGTTACTTTAAAAATAAAAATGCTTTTATTGGAGAACTCCTATCAAATATTATTTAATTATAACACTGTGTTAATCATAAATTATTAGAAAGCAACATTACTCACTTTAAAAATAAAAAGCATAATTAGGTTATTTTAAACGCTTCAAAAGCAGTGAAATTAATACTAAATTTGCATTAATTTAGCATTAATTAAGGTTTATTTATTATTTAGTTTTATTTAAATATTGTTTCATTTTTGTTATTAAAATATTCAGTAAAAAATTTCAAATTAAAAATTTTACTTCGACAAATATTTTATAGTTACTTTTCTTCAATATGAAACTTAACATTTCATGCCAACAGATTTCATTAAATTTTACAATCTTATCGAAAACATATTTTAATGGTCGAGTTTTACAATGCAAGATAAAATGTTTTATTTAAAAAACCGCTTTTTTTTTTTTCCTTTATTTTTTAATAATTTTTTATAAGTCGCATTAATAGGATTCATTTGTAAGAATTTATTTATGAATTTTGAGGATTTATGTACCTTTAAAATTGTTCAATAAAGTTGCTACTAAAATATTAGGCTAAATTGATAACTATGCTGATTTCATGAATGTTTTTATTCTTCTCATTAAAAATATAAGCTGCTACATTGGCTAATAAAATGAGTAGTTATCTACTTGGATTCAAAATTCCTTGAAAGTTAGTGTTTTTAAAATATACAATCATAAAGTAAGGATAGTTACGAAAATTATGCCTTCTTAATAGAAGTTGCCAAAAATTTTGATGTTGTCTAACAAAACAATTTTTTTCGTTAAGACAAAAATATTATACAAGAAAGTATAATGTCACATTATAAAGAAAATCTGCAAAGGATATATTTTTTTAATCTTAAGATTTATTCATTTTTTGAATGAATAAATTTCAATGTTTACTGCTCAACTATGAAATTGTTGTTATGTAGTATTTTTCAAATGTTTTTTTTATTTCCAATGGCAGATTATGAACAGTTACAGCAAAAAAAAGAACAACGAAAAAAAAAAATACAACATACAACAACAACAAAATAATACAACAAAACATGCTGAAACAGAGTTCATTAATCTAACAATAATGCTAAGTTTCAGATCTTTTAGCCACTAAAAAGTGTTACCAGGTGCACCACGGGCAGAGGTAGATCTTCTGCGCACCCCTATTTATTTTTTAATTGTTGTTGTTGTATTTTTCAAATGTTACAGAGCTAATATGAGCCCTTCCCTCTGTCTCGAATTTTGGTTTTCCAATTTTTGATCTTTAGATTCTTCAGATCTTTTTCCACTTCATCAATCCATCTCTTTTTAGTCTTCCTTTTCTTTGGCTCTGGCATTTCCCGTTGAAAATCTTTGTGTCTATCGTCCATTCTTTCGATGTGTCCCAGCCATTGGATTTCTCTTTGACTTTATATCATGATATCTTTTCCCCAAATAATTTTTGCAATTTCATGATTGTAACTCTTCCTCTAAACATCACCTCTCTGATAGGTTAAATGTGATAATTAAGAAATATAACACAAAATTTTGAGATATCTTGACGTATCCACATATTCAGATCTTTATTAATGCCACTTACAATTTTATACCTGATTAACGTTTTAAAAAAATCCGATTTATAATTATCAATTGGTAAATTTCTGAAGGATTTTTCTATAGATCATTAATTAACACGTTTCTATCCGTTATATTTTGATGATAACGTTGCCTCATCTAGTAACATAATATAAAGGCGAAAATGGCTCAGAAGAACACAGGGACATGAAAAAGGGAAGAGATTCCCAACACCAAATTCTCTGGTTCTTCCTCTCTTTTATCTTCAGCACAAAAATTCTTCTCCCCCTGCTCATGGAAATCCTTTCAATAAATCTTCCCCCAAAATTCCCTGCGTATCGTGATTGGGCTATACTGGGACTGTTGTCGATGGTGTCGTATCGATTGGTCGTCCCCCACCCTGAGCATGAATTCGGGGTTGATTCATCAGCATCCCTCCTCCCTTTTATCTTGAGCCTCCGATTGGATACTTTGGGTCTCGCTTTAATTTAGATTTTACTCACCTACCCTCTTTCCCTGCTGTATTTCCCCTCTTTCCCCTTAGCTCGACCAGCCATCCTTTTCTTTATCATTGATGAAGAGTGATTCGAGGTAGCCATTTTGATTCAGCAGTATTATAGAGAGATTTATTTTCTGGTTGAAAATATTCCAGTTAAAGTTTCCATTAAATTTTTTAAAGTTTAATATATATATACGTGTGTGTGTGTGTGTGTGAGTCTAAACATAATAAATTTTACTTATGATTATATCTTTTAAAAATACTAAGTATTCTTTTTAAATTATAAACTAGAATATAAAAATTTAAGAAATTATAAGACTCACAAAACTTATATAAATGCATTTATACTCTCACTGTTCTCAAACTGACTTAAGAATATGTTCATTCTTTTATCTAAAGATTATGTAATACAGAGATTTAAACTTTAAGTTTCTTTGATAAATGAAAGTACTATAGCTCTTTTTCTTACAAGTTATGCCTCCTTTTTTTCTTTACTAAACTACTAAATTTGACTCCTTAATCAATTTCAGTTTTGAACTAAGCAATACATAAATAGAATTTTATTCGAAATTAACGTACTCTCAGTAATTAAATAAACTATTAGTACTAGAAAATTAACGCACTTTTTAAAACATATATAAAAAAATAAAAGCTTCAGAACACTTACAGTTAAATCGTATATGCATCAAAATGAAAATAAATAAATAAACTCTACATTTTCGTAGGAAAAAAAAAAAGCTCTCACAAATTTATAGATGGATATTTTGAGTGATAATATGCTCTATTATTGAGAATGAAAAGCATATTTCTGAAACGTTTAGTTTTTTTAAAGATATTTTGACTTCACAGATTTTCTGCAAAAAAGTTACTTTTACAGGAAAATCATTAAAATGATTTATTTATAGAATAAACTATTAGAATAATTATAATTTTACTTAAAAAAAAATCTGAAAAAAAGTGCATTAAATATTTTTACAAACAAGTTCCTTTTTATATCTTAATAGAGAAAGGGAAAATGGGATTAATGAGTTTTTTTTAAAAATATCTCTAGAATTTTCTCTGTTATTTATCTTGTGTTCTTATTTTCTTTCAAGTGTTTTAATTTCATAAGGGTTTAGTAACGTCCTAAAATGAACTTATGATAATACTTAGTTTAAATAAAATATATTCGCCCGATAGAAATATTTGATTATTATTATTTGGACATTTTAAGATTTTTTCATTACATTCATACGTGTTTTTGAAGTTATATTTTACATTCAGAATGATGTATTTATATATCAAATATAGCTTTTGATAAATTTTATTTAAAAGTGCTATTGCGGTAAAAGAAATTGTTTTAAATATTTGTTAATGCTCTAAAATACTGATAATTACTAGTATACCATATTTATGATGCTCTACAAAATATTTACTTTTAGAATCTTTTCTACTCTTAATTATTGCATGAAAAAATTACTCTTAATCTCCAAATATAAAAAATTATAAAATGAACTTATAATTAAATATTCACCTTTTATTTTCAATCAACAACTTATTTCTCGAAAAAAAAAAGAGAATCAAATCATTTTTAATCTATAAATAAATTTATAGATTAAGGAAAATTTTATCTCAAAAACATAATAAGAATTATTTCTTTCTTTTTCAATGCAATATTTAATTTATAATATATCTTTTATTTAAAACCCCCCCAGAAAAATATTTTACGATTCTGATATACTAATTTTTCAACTTTTATTCTAAGTAATAATAAAAAAAAATGTTTAACGTTTATATATTTTTTTTTTTACTTTTTTGCTGAAAATTTATATTTTTTAAGCCCAGCTATTATCATTAAAAGGTTTTTCTGGTTTTCAATTTAAAGTACAAAAATTTTTAATGCATAAAAACAATAAAAAACCTCAGAGTCTACAAGTCCGGTTTTTTTATATGAATCCAAGAAATAAATCAAATAGCACCCGAAATAACTAGCGATAATATTATTTCCCTTTTGCTGTAATATAATGTTTGTGATTTAATAATATAATTCATAAAAGTTTCAAAAATTCATAAATGTTAATTATTATACAAATTTAAATTCCAGTAATTCATTAAAATTTATATATTATAAAAGTTTTAAATTTATTCTACAATAAATTGCACCGAAAGTCAGCTATAAAAGCAAAACCTTATGAGATTAATTTAATATTAAAAAAAAAAAATATTTTAATCTTATAGTTGCACCATGATTTTTGTATATGTTTATTATTATAAATAAATGCAATTATAATATACATTTAAAATTATAAATTATATTATAATTAAAATATATTTTGCAATAATATATTATATTTAATAAATAAATGCTATAATAAATTATATTTTCAAGAGAAAATAAAAAAAGACGATTATAGTTTATACTAAATTTACAATCTTCTTTTTTACTTTCTTGAGCTATTATTTTACTACTCCATTTGTTTCATGGATGATATTCGATTTAATGGGAAAAAAAGGGTATATTTTTTTAGGGTCTTTAACTATCAGGAAATGTCTGGTTTAAAATACAAGAGAGAAAAAGGATAAAAGAATTTAGCAATATAAAATCAAATGCCATTAAGGGGTTCATGGATCAATTAAAATCCAAGGTAATCAAGCATCCCTAAGACCAATTTATGCGCGCTCATCAATAGTAAAGCGACAGATCTCTCCCTTTTCTCTTTCCTTAAACACTTCCACTCGGCTGTAGCATTGTAAGAGTCGCAACAATGCCGGACAACATGGGAGAGTTAAG